>VBSM01000937.1:1195733-1221134 GCA_008086735.1 Cheirogaleus medius | reverse complement strand
GTTTTTCCATTCTTGAGATACTTCACTTAGGAGAATGGTCTCTAGTTCCATCCATATTGTTGCAAAAGGCATTAATTCATCCTTTTTATGGCTGGATAGTACTCCATGGTAAACATATGCCACATTTTATTAATCCACTCATAAATTGATGGGCACTTGGGTTGATTCCATATCTTTGCTATTGTGAATTGTGCTGCAATAAACATGGGAGTGCAGGGGTCTTTTTGATAGAAAGACTTCTTCTCCTTTGGGTAGATACCCAGTAGTGGAATTGCTGGATTGAATGGTATATTTACTTTTTAGCTCTTTGAGGAATCTCCATACTGTTTTCCATAGAAGTTGTACTAATATACAGTCCCACCAATAGTGTATAAGCGCTCCTTTCTCTCTGCATCCATGCCAGCATCTATTGTTTTGGGACTTTTTAATAAAAGCCATTCTAACAGGGATAAGATGATATCTCCTTGTGGCTTGAATTTGCATTTCCTGATGATTAGTGATGTTGTGCATTTTTTCATGTTTCTTGGGCACTTATATATCTTCCTTTGAAAAATGTCTGTTCTTCTTCCCACTTTTTAATGGAGTTATTTTGTTTTTTTCTTGATGATTTGTTTGCGTTTCTTGTAGATTCTAGATACAGGTAGTCCTTTGTCAGATGCATAGTTTATGAATACTTTCTCCCATTTTTTAGGTGTTCTATTTACTCTGTTGATTATTTCTTTTGCTGTGCAGAGATTTTTAGTTTAATTAAGTTCCATTTATTTATTTATTTTTGTTTTTGTCGTATTTGCTTTTGGGGTCTTAGTCATAAATTCTTTGCCTAGGCCAAGGTACAGAAGAGTGCACATCCCTCCTTTCTTTGTCCTAAGAAGCATTCATGGCATTTTGCAGTCCCCTTGGGGCAGCCTGCCCTATGGGTCAGAACTCTGGGAATGCTGCTGCTTATCCTGTGTCTTCTCCCTGTTCCTTCGTGATTATCATAGTCCAAACAGGTGCTGGGGAATGTTCATGTGGGATCCAGTGACAGGGAGACCAAAAGGTTGTGACTTCCCTAGCAGGATAGAGGTATCCAGCACGTACACAAGGAATATGGTGCCCACCGTCTCAGCTAAGGTCTATAATAGGGGGGAGCGACCCTACACAGGCCCATAGCCTGGTGCTCTGCTGCCAAGAAGCTCTCAGTTCGCCTATGGAAGCAGCACCTGGATTCATCAGGGTAGAAGGCTCTCCGACAGATTGGGAGCTGGCAAACTGCCACAAGTGTGAGGGAGAAAAAGTAAACACTCTCACCTACCTTTTCCACTGGACTCTGAATACATCGGGGGTCAGTCTTTGCCAAAATCTTCCTCCTCCTTGTTCTACTCCACAACTTCTTCCCATGGGATCTCTGGTAAGGGTAAGTTCTGGTACTTTTCCCTTAGTATTTCACCTGGGCTAGGCTTTTTCACCTGAAACTTTCTGTTATTTTTCAGATGATCTGGTGATTGATGTCTCTAGTTGGCCATCTTATTTGTCTATTTCTTTATTAGCCACATGTTTGTCTTGCTTCTTCCTCCTATTAGATTGGCAGTTCCTTGAGGTAAGAGACCATGTCTAGGTCTAATTCCAAAGCAATATAATATACATGTTCAGAAAATACTTATTAACAGCAATATTACCAAGAATTCATTTTTCCAAACCCTGCCTAGGTTTATTTTATGCTATTCATGCTTTTCTCTACAAGCCATAAGTGCACATAGTAGTAAAGTTGTATTCAAAGATCACAAAAAGATAAATTGGAACTAGAAATACAAATGGAAAACATGTAAGAGTTTTAATCATTAATGGCCTATTTGTATATTTTCACGTTTTAGTTTATTTTTGCTATATAAAAATGTGTTCGGTTTATGGATACATTTATAGAATACTGTATAATCTTATTATTTATTTATTAGAGCATTAAGTTGGAAACAGATCTGGAATTCAGATCTAGTTCAACTAGCTATGGGACTTAGGTGGATCAAATCTGTTTAATTTATTGGGCAAGGGAAGGAGATGGCCTAGCACCCATCCTGATAACTTCACAAGAGTATTGACAAGTTCAATACATCAGAAATATATCACAAAGTACTTTGTAAATTAAACACCATATAAATATGAGGTTCTTCAGATGTGATTATATTTGCAGTTCCAACACTCAGGTGAACATTTCCTGTTAGCTTCCCTTATAGTTTGAGGATGTAGCCATAAGGTGCTTTGGCCTTTGTCAATATAGTCAAAAATGCCAGCCTTTAGACATAAATTAATTTTATTTGAGAAAGTGATATTAACTCATTTTTATCTTTTTAAAAAATTAAAACAGAATGTTTTATTAAAATAACTATAGTAGATTCTAGTTATTAGCCCTTTATCGGGTATATAGCATATGAATATTTTCTCCCATTCTGTAGGTTGTCTATTTGCTCTGTTGATTGTTTCCTTTGCTGTGCAGAAGCTTTTTAATTTAATCAATTCCCATTTAAAAAGTGGGCAAAAGACATGCACAGAAGCTTTTCATGAGAAGATAGACTAATGGCCAATAAGCATATGAAAAAATGTTCAGTGTCACTAATCATGAGAGAAATGCAAATCAAAACCACAATGAGATATCACCTAACCCAGTGAGAATGGCCTTTATCAAAAAGTCCCAAAGCAACAGATGCTGGTGGATGCAGAGAGAAAGGAACACTTATACAGTGTTGGTGGGACTGAAAATTAGTACAACCTCTATGGAAAACAATATGGAGATTCCTCAAAGAACTAAAAGTAGACCTACCATCTGATCCATCAATCCCACTACTGGGTATTTACCCAAAGGAAAAGAAGTCATTCTATAAAAAAGACACCTGCACTCGAATGTTTATTGCAGCACAATTCACGATCAAAAAGATGTGGAATCAACCCAAGTGCTCATCAGTTCATGAGTAGATTAATAAAATGTGGTATATGTCTACTATGGAGTACTACTCAGCCATTAAAAATGAATTAATACCTTTTGCAACAATCTGGATGAAACTGGATACCATTATCTTAACTGAAGTATAACAAGAATAGAAAAACAAACACCACATGTACTCACTATTAAATTGGATCTAACCAATCAGAACTCATGTACCCAGATGGAAGTAAAACTCAATGGAAATCATGTAGGTGGGAGGAGGAGGAGAGGTTGGGTGAAATCATACCTAACAGGTACAATGTATACTATCTGGGTGATGGACACAGTTATAACTTTGATTCAAGCAGTACAAAAGCAATTGAGTAACCAAAACATTTATACCCTCATAATATGCTGAAATTAAAAAATTTTAAAAAGAAATATAAAAAAACTATAGTAATATAAATACTGCATTAAGTATGATATACACACAGCAAAATCCCAAGGCACTTAAATAATACTTTTCTCACTAAATATAATGAGGATTATTGTAATCCTCATTATTTTCTTTTTTATAGCAGCTTTATTAAGACATAATTCACATATCATATACTTTACCCACTTAACATGTACAATTCAATAGTTTTTAGAACATTCTCAGTGTTATACAATCATCACCACAATTAGTTCTAGAATATTTTTATC
Organism: Cheirogaleus medius; assembly: GCA_008086735.1. NCBI lineage: Eukaryota > Metazoa > Chordata > Mammalia > Primates > Cheirogaleidae > Cheirogaleus > Cheirogaleus medius. The sequence continues at coordinate 1,217,533 of VBSM01000937.1, read as the reverse complement.
ACCTCAAAAAGAAACTCTGTAGCTATCATCCCCCAACTCCCTTATTCTCTCCCACAGCCCTAGGCAACCATGTATCTACTTTCTGTTTCAATAAATTTGCATATTCTAGACATTTTATTTCCATGGACTCATACACTATGTGTTCTTTCATGTCTGGCTTCTTTCTCTTAACATAATGTTTTCGAGTTTCAGCCATGTTGTAACATGTATCAATACTTCATTCCTTTTCTTATTGTGGTAAAACATACATAACATAAAATTTACCATTTTAACCATTTTTAAGTGTACAATTCAGTGGCATTAAGTCCATTCATAATGTTGTTCAACCATCGCCACTGTCCATTTCCAGAACTTTTTCATCCTCCCAAACAGAAACTCTATATCCATCAAACAGTAACTCCCCACTTCCCCTTCCCCCCAGACCCTGGTCCCCTCTATTCTACTTTCTGTCTCTATGACTTTGACTTCATATAAGTCTAGGTACTTCATGTAAGTGGAATCATATAATATTTGTCCTTTGTGTCTGGCTTATTTCACTTAGCATAATATACTTAAGGTTCATTCATGTTATTGCATATATCAGTACTTCATTCCTTTTGGTGGCTGAATAATATTCCTTTTATGGATATACCATATTTTATCTGTTCATCAGTTGATGAATACTTGGGTTTTTCCACTGTAGGATATTATGAATAATGCTACTATGATCATCTGTGTACACGTTTTTTATGAAAATATGTTTTCATTTCTCTTGGGTATGTGCCCAGGAGTGAAACTCTATGTTGAACATATAACTGTATGTTCAGCCTTTTATTGAACTGCCAGACTGTTTTCCAAAGCAGCTGTACCATTTTACACTCCCAAGAATAGTGGATGAGGGTTCTGTTTTCTCTATATCCTCACCAACACTTCTTATTATTTGTCTTTTTGATTATAGCCATCATAGTGAGTGCAAAAGTGGTACCCCATTGTAGTTTTGATATACTTTTCCCTGATGACTAATGATGTCAAGCATCTTTTCATGTGCTTATTGGCCATTTGTATGTTGTCTTTAGAGAAATGTCTATTCAGATCCTTTGCCTGGTTTTCAAGTGAATTATTTGTCTTTTTATTATTGAGTTCTTTATATATTCTGGATCCAATCTCTTACAAGATATGATTTGCAAATATTTCCTCCCATTCTGTGGGTACTTTTTTCACTTCCTTGTTGGTATCATTTGCAGCACAGAAGTTTTTAACTTTGGTGAAGTCCAATTTATCTATTTTTTCTTTTGTCACTTATATTTCTCATTTTTTATTCTTTCTATTATAACTTAGGAGAGTCCACGGTATGTTTTTTACTTCCCAGGTGATTTGATATTCAGTCACAATTCTAGGGGCTCTGTGATTTTACTATGATTTCAGGGCTCCATCGCTTTGACAATGGTAGTCTGTCTAGCTTTGCTATCTTAGTTTCTCTCATAATTGATTCCCTGTGGAACTGGATGGTCTAAACCAGGAGACAAGAAGTCAATATTTTTTCTTCCTCACTCTTCTGTAAGGAATATTCTTTCCTGTCTTGCAGTTGTCAGAACTGGAGTGAGATTATAGACATAGAAGTATATCTGTACCTTAACATCTAACCAACCTATACATGGTTTTTTCAATAATTGACTGTATTTTGCCTACACAGATCCACTATACTAAGTATTCTGTAACACTTACCTATGATGTTAGCTGTTAGGCACTAGCAACCTGCACTTTTTCTGCATAGCTTAGTTATAGAATACCTCAGCAAAAGAATTTATCTGAGCTGATTATTGAAAAAGATCAAATTTCTTCCAGAACAACACTGTTACACGTTTAAATAAAATATCTTAAATGATCTCTAGGGATCCTCTCAGTTGTGACACTATGTTAATTTTAAGCAGAGAGTTAAAATTATTTCATAAAACTATTTAATGTATCTAATTTATTCTGGACTAAATAAGTCAAGTGCTATAATAAAGACCTCAAGCTATGTTCTAAAAATAACTATCATCTTTTGCATCCCTACTATGTTCCAGGCACCACAGTGGACACTCTAACCCTCACATCATCCCTGCACATGAAGTGAAAGTTATTCTCATTTTACATACAGACACAAACAACAATTTCAGAGATGTTAAGTAATTTGTGCAGAGGTATAGGTGGTAAGAAAAGATAAGAACAAAAATAAAGCCTTCCTTGTCTTATTTTGCCCCTCTGGACAGGTATTTTTTATCTTTTTGATGCTTCTAGCCCTGATCTCAACTTTAAAGTATTTATGTTGACTTTGTCTTGCCTTCCTCTTGGGCATGCCGGGATTTCTTTACAGCTACATGGTTGGAAGCTTTTTCTAGTCATAAGCATTGCATTGGGGTTACAGGGCATCAGCTTATTTTACTGTTTCTTGGTGAAAAAACTTAAAGTGAATATTTTGAGTGAAAGGTTAGAATATTAGTAAACCCACAAGACATAGACCCACTCCCAAACTGCTGTCTCAGTCATATCCATCTCTCTTTACCACTAGATCCCTTTAGGTCAGTAGGGTAGGATGTTAAACATTATTGCCAATGGTGCACAGTATCATTATGGTATGAACCAAAGTTTGGCCACTATTTCCCCATTCCTATACTACAAAAACAATCTTGTACTATAGAATACAAAAGAATTGAGCAGAAAATGTTTAGTTTGCATTGAAAAAAACATTTTAAGTTTTCGTTTGTGTTTTCTTGCTTTGAGTATCTTGAGCTTCTCTTCTGGGGACTATAGATAGTAAGTAATTATAAATATTAAGATGAAATAACTATATTGTTCTTTTTCTGTTCCAAGTGAATGATGGCTCTTTGTCTCATAAGCTGTAACATACATAAGTACAGGGATTGAACTGAAGGCATGGGAGAGGCAGGAAACAGCCATTACATGAGCAAGTGGGAGAAACAGTAGTTGAATACATAGCTGTTAGAGGTCCGTCACATTCTCTAGAAGCCTTTTCAGACTTGTTGAGCACCAACTTTGCACCCTCACTTTATGTGCCTTATGTCACTGAATTTTCATAACAATCTTATAAAGTCAGTATTAAAATTCTCATTTTACAGATGATCAAATCATGGTTCAGAAAGATTATTTGCCCAGAGCCACACAACTAGTTAGTGGAAGATGCAGAGATTGATCCAAGGTCTTTTGGACTCTAAAGCTCCTTCAACTACACTGTCTGTAAATGACTTAGCATAGTCAGATACTTGCTTTTTCCTTATAATATCCACTGTCATAATCCACCTGATGCTAATAATGCAGCAACATCTGAAGCATATTGGTTTGAGGGAGAGGGGAGGGTTTAAGGACCAGAAAATGGCATCTAAGACAGTGGTTGTCAAATTGAAGATATGGATCTCTCTCTCTTGAAACCATAAATTTGAAATTGTATAGTTTACACCAAGAATTCCAACAAGTAAAAGTCACTAGTACTTACAGTTGAGAGTGTGAGTGTAGGGAAAATGTTGCTGCTATTACTTATGAGACATAAAGCAGCTGCTATTGGGATGCTCCCCCCCTCCAGGGGACCCTACTCCCACCAGTCTTACTTTTACTAAATAGTAACTATGAATGTTAAATCTTGTTTTAGTCACAAGGAACCAAGTTTCCTTGCCACTTACATATTTCAACCAAGAAACACAAAGAGCTTTACAAACCCACAAAAGAGCATTGTATAGAAAGAGAACTTGGGCCATACCAAGAGCGATTGGTTTAACATTCCACAAATTTTCAGTGAAAATGGGAAAGGCAGCTTGCATGCCTTTCCATAAACCTAGTAAATCTCCATCTCTTTGACTTTCCCTAGACACTATTTCACTATGGCGTTCCCTAAATCATTACTATTGTCAGAAATCCCCTTAGATTTCAAAAAAGTCTATTTTTAAAGATATTGTATACTCTGCTGATTTTTTTCTTAAAAAATTAAACAGAAGGACTTACATTTCCACCAGGACAGAGAAACCTCATTTCTTCTAGGTGCTCCCTCTTACAACTAAAATACCTTGGATATAACATAACAAACGAGACTCTAAGAAGTGGAAAGAAAAAGCAGATTGCCTCGGAACTGGAGGAACAATGCAGTTGTGAGCTCCTTAGGTCTCCTTTGTGCCTCCCATATATCCCAGACAGGGTACTACAAGCCTCTAAACCATATCTGCCAACAGGCACAGACATAAAAAGCTCTAAGAAAAGCCTGTTCCACACATACAAAAGAAGGGGGAAAAGGGTCACTTACAATAGAAAACTTTTTGTCAATACCTGCCCTACTCCAGCCAAATACCAATGAAAAATATCATACCCTCCCCAGCACCCTCCAATTTCAGTGGGGCCTAGCCAGCAGTTAATCTTCTACCTCACTCCTTCCCCAACAAAAGCAGACAGCTTGCTCTTATTCCACTGCTATGGTAGTGTGGGCAGGACTGAGCAGACAGCTGATCTTTTCTCCCCCATCCAGCAGAAGCAGATGGTGCTCCCATTTTCCTGCCAGAGTACCGTCAACTTGGTCCAGTGACAAGGACAAGGTAAGCCACCACACCCACCAAGCAGCAAGGAGAGTTAATGACTCAATGCAAGGCAAGGCTAGTTACCACTATATTTTATCACCCCATCTCCATGTCAGTGGGGCCCTTTGTGTTGGGGGGAGGACTGAGCTTCCACCCCTCACCAGAAACAAAAAAACTGAGCAGGGAGGTACATGTCAAGACTAGTAAGCACTCTATTTTTCCCTCACTGCCCCCCCCCAGTGTTAGGGAGACCCAGTGAGAAGCTGAACTTCTACACACAACTTAGCAATGAGGCTGAAAGAGGCAGCATGAAGCAGGGCTAATCAGCACTCCTATCCCCCTGCCCAGGTTTCAGCAAGACCCAGTGGTGAGCTGAACCTTCACCCTCAGTCAGCATCAATGAGGCTTAACAAAGTAGGAAAAGGTGGAGCCAGTTGGCACTCTGCTTCTCCCCCTCCCATTCCCTGGTGCCAGCAGGGCCTGTGAGGGAGCTGAGCTTATACTTCCTTTCAGAGGCAACAGAAGCCAGAGACTTGTGGATCATTGCCCCACTTTCACCCATTTGCAATAAGAAAGTATGTGTCATTGCCCCACTATTGCCAGGGTCAAGTCAGCAGGAAGCTGAACATACCCAGCCCTTACATTATACCTCACACAGGGACTTCCTGCTTTAAAAAGAGGATTAAATAGGATCCAGAGTCTCATAATATAGTATCCAAAATTTCAAGATTACAGATGAAAATCACTCATGAGTCAGAAAAGATATAGACACCAAATCAACAGACACCAACACCAAGATGAATCAGATTGTATCTGACAAGGATTATAAAACATTCATAATAAAAAATGATCTAACAAGCAATTATAAATTCTCTTGAAATACAGATACGTAAAATCTCAACAAAGAAATAGAAATTATAAAAATAAGCAAATGGAAATTAAAGAACTGAAAATACAGTAACTGAGAAAACTTACTGGATAGGCTCAATAGTACAGTGGAGATAACAGAAGATAGAATCTATGAACTTGAGGACAAATCAATAGAATTTACTTAATCTGAGCAACAGAAAGAAAATAGACCAGAAAAAGTGAAATGAGCCTCGGGGAACCAGTAGGACAATACCAAAAGATCCAGCATTCATATCATCAGTGTCTAAAAGTAGAGGAGAGAGAAAGAAGTACTGAATGAAGACGTGAAAAAATAATGGCTGACTTAAACGGGAAGGCAGTTCTGACACCAGCTACAACATGGGTAAAACTTGAGGACATTATGCTAAGTGAAATAAGCCAGTCACAAAAAGACAAATGCTATATGATTCCACTTATATGAGATACCTAAGATTGGCAAATTCATAGAGAAAGTAGAATGATGATTGCCAGAGGCTAATAGTAGAGGGGAATGGGGAGTTATTTAATGGCTACAGAGATACAGTTTTGTAAGATGAAAAGAGTTTGGGAGATTTGATGCACAACGTGAATGTACTTAACACTGCTGAAGTATACACTTAAAATGGTTAAGATGATAAATTTTATGTTATGCATATGAGTATTTTATTACAATTAAATGTAATTATATGTATATATGTATTACAATTATATGTAATTTTATTACAATTAAATTTTGTTTAATTTTTTAAAAAGAAATAATGGCTGAAAAATCCCCAAATTTGGCAAAACAGATTCAAGAAGCTAAGTGAGACCAAAATATAATAAACCCAAATAAATCCATGCCAAGATATATCATAATTAAACTTCTGAAAACTAAAGATAATGAAAAAATATTAAAAGCAGCCAGAGGAAAATGATGCATTACTTATAGGGGAACACCATTTGACATTCAACATATGTACTATCAGAAAGCATAGAGGCCCAAACCGAATGGTACATTTTTCAAGGCCTAATAGAAAACAATTGTCAACTATAGATTCTATATCAAGAAAATCCCTTCAGAAAGTAAGGGAAAATAAAGGAATTTTCAGGTGAAGAAAATTAAGAGTATTTGTTGCTAGCAACCTACACTTAAAAATTGTCTAAAAGAAGTTCTATAAACAGAAATGATAACAAAAAAAAGGCTCAGAACTTCAGAAAGGAAAGAAGCACACCACAGTGTTGAAAATAGGGGTAGATATAACAGACTATCCTAGTTCTCATAAGTTTCTTAAATTATTTCTGACAGTTGAAACAAAAATTATAGCACTTTTTGATGAGATGTTCAATGTGTGTAGAGGAGATACTTAATCCAATACTTCAATTCCTAAGTATATATACCCCAAATAATTGAAACAGGTATTCAAACAAATACTTGTACATAAATGTTCAGAGCATTATTTTTTATAATAGTTAAAAAGTAGAAACAAACCAAATATCTATCAACTGATGAATGGATAAATAAAATATAGTATTTCCATACAATAGAACATTATTCTGCAATAATACTGATGTTTGCTATGACATGGATGAACCTTAAAAACATGCTGCATGAAGAAGCCAATAACATATTATATGATTCCATTTACATGAAATTTCCAGAATAGGTAAATCCATAGAGGCACAAAGTAGATTAGTGATTCCTTGTGGATGTGGGAGTGGGAATTGGGAAATGAGGAGTTGTAGGGATAGGGTACAGGATTTCTTTGGTGGGATGAATGTTCTAAAATTGATTGTGATATTCACACAATTCTAAAAAATTATTGAATTGTATACATTAAATGGGTCAATTATATGATATGTGAATTGTATCTCAATAAAACTGTTATCACAAAAGTAATGATGAGGATTATAAATAGACCTAAATGGAACTAAGTTTTCTGTGCTTTATTTGAAGAGCTAAGTCATCTATACCAGTAGGTTGTGACCAATTATGTATGTATTATAACACCTAGCATAACCACTAAGAACCACTAAGAAAACTATACTGAGTGAAATACTCAAAAAATAAATAAAGGTGGAATTCTTCAAAATTGTTCAAATTACTCACAGGAAGGCAGGAAAGAGAAAACAGGAGAAACAGGAAATAAACAGAAAACAAAGCATAAAATGGCAGACTTAAAAGTGCTAACAGAACAATAATTACACTAAATATAAATGGTCTAAATACACCAATTAAAAGATAAAGTGGATTATAAAATATTACCCAACTATATATGCTGTCTACAAAGAATTCATTTCAAAAAAAATCAATAGGTTGAAAGTAAGAATGGAAAAAGATATACCATGCAGAAGTTAATGAAAAAGAAGCAAAAGTGGTTACATGAATTTCAAGCAAAGAAAATTACTAGAGACAGAGAGGGGCATTACATAATGCTAAAAGGACATAATCCAAATGTGTATGTACCAAAAAACAGAGCCTCAAAATACATTAAACAAGGAAGAAATAGACAAATCCACAAATATAGTTGGGAACTTCAACAACTCACAGCAACTGATAGAATTACTAGAAAGAAAATCAGCGAGGATATAGAACTGAACAACACAATGAGCCCACAGGATCTAATATATATATATAGAGAGAGAGAGAGATACACACACACAATTCCCAACAACAGCAGAATGCACATTTTTTTCAAGCACCCATGGATTTACCAAGATAAATCATATCCTGGGCCATAGAACAAACCTTATCAAATTTAAGAGAATTTAAATAATACAGGGTATGTTTCTGATCATAATGGAATTAAACTAGCAATCAATAGCAGAAAAGCAACAGGAAACTCTATAAACACTTGGAAATTAAAGAGCATGTCTCAAAATAATCCATAAGCCTAAGAGGAAGTCTCAATGGAAGTTTAAAAAAAAAATGTAGAACTGAATGTAATATAAATATCCCCTAAAAGGAATCTCCAAGCCCAGATAGTTTTCCTGTAGAAATCCACAAAATACTATAAAAATTAACAGAAATTTTACACAATCTCTTCCAGAAAATAGAAAAGGGAACATTTCCCAGCTTATTTTATGATTCCAGTATTTTCCTGATACCAAAACCATATAAAACGGCACAAAAAAGAAAAACCAAGGACCAAGATCTCTCATCAAATTAAATGCAAAAATCCTCATCAAAATATTAGCAAATTAAATCTCACAATGTATAAAACAACTATATACCATGACAAAGTGAGATTTAGCCCAATCAACTCAAGGCAAGTTCAACATTTGGATATCAATAAACTTAGCCCCATATAGCAACAAGCTAAAGAAGAAAAATCATACAATCATATCAACTGAGGCTAAAAAAAAAACATTTGACAAAATCCAATTCCCATTCATGGTACAAACAAACCCTCAGAAAACTAGGAATAAAGGGGAACTTCCTCAAATTGATCAAAAACATCTACCAAAAAAAAAAACTATAACATCATACTTAATGGTGAAAATACTGAATACTTTCCTCCTAAGACTGGAACTCTTATTTGACATAATACTAGAAGTGCTAGCCACTGCACTATGGTAAGAAAAAGAAATAAAAGGCATATTGATCAGAAAGAAGAAGTAAAAGTATTTCTATTTGCAAATGATAAAATTGTCTATAGAAAACCTCAAGAAATCTACCCAAAACATACCCTTCTAGAACTAATACATGAGTTAAGCAAAGTCCTGGGATAGAAAATCAAAACATGAAAATCAAAGTGCTATATACACTTGTCATATTCAAAATGAGTTTCTTGCAGACAGCTGTATAGTTGGGTCATGTTTTTAAATCCACTCTGCCAATCTCTGTCTTTTAATTGGTGTACTTAGGCAATTTACATTTAAGATAATAACTGGTGCATTAGGGCTTAAATCTGCCAAATTAAAAAAAAATGTGTTCTGATTTTTGTTTCTCTGTTTTCTTTTTTGGCTTTCCAAAAGGGTACTTAAACTCTTAAACCCTTTTTTAGAATTCCATTTTAATAGTTCTTTTGAGTATATCTCTTTGTATAGATTGTTTAGTAGTTCATCTAGGTATTATATGTACAGCAGGTCCTTGAATAATGTCTTTTCATTCAATATCATTTCATTATAATGTTGATTAAGAAAAAATCGATTCCCAGCTGAGAGCAATGTCTGCGTGAAGTTTGCACATTCTTCCCATATCTGCGTGGGATTTTCCAGGTACTCCAGTTTCCTCCCACATCCCAAAGATGTGTACATTAGGTTAATTGGAGGATCAAAATTGTCCCAGTATAAGTGAGTGTGTGTGTGTGCATGAGTGCAGCCTATGATGGAATGGTCCCCTGTCTGGGGTTATTTCTTAGTTCCTGCCTTGTGCCCTGAGCTACCAGGGTAAGGTCCAGCCACCCATGAGCCTGAACTAGAATAACTGGGTAAACAATTATCTTGTTTTATTAATCTTTCTTAAATGTACATATAGCTCACATTTATTTCAATGTTTAATGTTAGAAGTCCTTCAGCCTTTATTTAGAAAGTTGGTGATGTTTTTGTGACCAGAAATATGCCATAGGAACTTAACTCTTGTGTATATCAGTTAGCCTATGATAAAATTGGCTTTGCTATTCATCCTTTTGCTTAAAGTCACAGTTTCCAAGAACCTATTGACAACATTAAGTGAAGATTTATTGTATATAACTTATCAGTCTAAAGGTGTCAACATTTTACTGGTTTGCATAGACTGTAGAAACCTTACCTCTCTTTAAATTCCTTTACTCTCTCCACCCCCCTGTTTATAATTGTCTTAAATATTCCTCTACATACATTGTGAACCACATAAGACAGTGATATAACTTTGATTCAGTTGGTAGACATAATTCAGAAAACAAGAGGAGAAAGTCTATTGTATTTACTTATATTTTTACTCTTTTTGTTGTCCTTTCTTCTTTCCTGATCATACAAGATTCCTTCTTTATCATTTGCTTTCTCTTTTAGAACTCCCTTTAGCTATTATTTTAGGTTAGATCTGCTGGTGATCGATTCTCTTAGTTTTCCTTTAATTCCTGAATGATATTTTTACTGGGTATGGGATTCAGGGTTTGACAAGTCCTTTCTTTTAGCATGTGAAAAATGTTATGTCACTTCCTTTATGGCCTTCCTTGTTTCTCATGAGAAAATGTGCTGCCATTTCAATTGTTTTTCCCCTATAGGTAATGTTTCATTTTTCTCTGACTGTTTTCAAGGTTGTTTTCTTTGTCTTTAGTTTTCAGAAGTTTAATTATGATATGACTAATATTGAGCCCATCAACTGAGCTTTTTATTTCGGTTTTTATTTTTCACTTCTAATGTTTCCATTTGCTTCTTTTTTATATCTTTGATTTTTTTAATCTTGGAAAGCCCTTTATTTTTCCCTTTTTATTTCAGAATATTATGGGTACAAACATTTTGATTACATGAGTTACTTTTGTACAGTTTGAATCAAAGTTATAAGTGTGTCCATCACCAGATAGTGTGCATTGTACCCATTAGGTGTGAATTTACCCATCCCCTCCTTTCCTGCCATCCGTACCTGTTTGATTTTCTCTAGTACCATCCAGGTTGTTACAAAAGGTTCACCATTTTTTTATGGCTGAGTAGTATACATATACAACATTTTATTAATCCACTCATGTACTGATGGGCACTTGGGTTGATTCCACATCTTTGTGATTGTGAATTGTGCTGCAATAAACATTCGAGTGCAGATGTCTTTTTGATAAAATGACTTTTTTTCCTTTGGATAAATACCCAATAATGGCATTGCTGGATCAAATGGTAGATCTACTTTTAGTTCTCTGAGCTATCTCCATATTACTTGCTATCGAGGTTATACTAGTTTGCAGTCTCACCAGCAGTGTATGAGTGTTCTCCCTGTATCCACATCAGCATGTGTTGTTTTGGGACTTTTTGATAAAATCCATTCTCACTGGAGTTAGGTGATATCTCATTGTGGTTTTGATTTGCATTTCCCTGATGATTAGAGACATGGAGCATCTGTTCATGTTTCTTGGTCATTAGCCTATCTTCTTTTGAAAAGCTGTTGTTCGTGTCTTTTGTCCACTTTTTAATAGGGTTGTTTGATTTTTTTCTTGCTGATTTGCTTGAGTTCTTTGTAGATTCTGGTTATTAGCCCTTTATCAAATGTATAGCATGTAAATATTTTCTCCCATTCTGTAGGCTGTCTATTCACTCTATTGATTGTTTCCTTGGCTATGCAGAAGCTTTTTAATTTGATCAGGTCCCATTTATTTCTTTTGTTGTTGCTGTGATTGCTTTGGGGTTTTCTTCATAAATTCTTTGCCTCAGCTGATGTCTATAAGAGTTTTTCCAACATTTTCTTCTAGAATTCTTATAGTTTCATGCCTTAGGTTTAAGTCTGTTATCCATCGTGAATTAATTTTGGTGAGTGGTGAGAAGTGAGGATCCTGTTTCTGTCTTCAACATGTGGCTATCCAGGTTTCCCAGCACCACTGATTGAATAGAGATTCTTTTCCCCAGTGTATGTTTTTGTCTGCTTTGTCAAAGATCAGTTGGCAATATGAGGATGGTTTTGTATCTGAGTTCTCTGTTCTGATCCATTGTTCTATGTCTCTGTTCTTATGCCAGTACCATGCTCTTTTGGTTACTGTAGCTTTATAGTATAGCTTGAAATCTGGTAAAGTGATGCCTCCCATATCTTTGATTTCTTTGTGGAGACATTCCATTCTTTGTGAGGCTTTCTCTGTTTTTTTTTATTTGTTTCAAGTTTTTCATGATTATTCAGTGAAGCATTCTTATGATGGCTACTTTAAAAATATTTATCATATAATCCTGTCATTTCTGTCATCTCATTGTTGGTTTCTACTGATTATCTTTTTTCATTCAGTTTGAGATATTCTTGTTTCTTGGTATGATGAATGATTTTTTAACTGAAACCTTGATATTTTTATAGTTTGTGTTAAGGTGCTGGATCTTACTTAACCTTCTGCTTTAGCTAAAGCTTTTTGTGACACTTCTCTGGTAGGAGAAGAGGGAGTTGCCACCTCATTATTACCAGGTAGAGGTAGAAGTACAGGTCCCACACTTGGTCTCCTTTGACACCTGAGGGAGAAGGGACTTCTCATTACTGCTGGGCAAGGGTGGGAGGTCCAACTATCTGTAATTAGCTACCAATAACTAGACCAGTTTCAGCTACCAATAACTAGACTGAAGTCTAGTTGCCTGCTGGGGGGGATGAAAATCTCAGCTCTCTACTTGGCCTTCTCTGATACCACATCAGCAGGGTATTGGTACACCTTGTTATAGCTTCATGAGGATCGAATTCTAGGCCCCCCACTCAGCCTTCACTGGTGTGGATAGGGTGGGGCCACAGTTTTTTTTTTTCTGTAGTGTTTGGCTACAATAAAGAAGTTATTGTCTAAAAGTTTTCTCTTATGCCTGGTTGGTCCTGTCGTGGTCTTTTGGCTTAAGATAGCAGGATTTTGCTAGGGATTTTTTTTATCTGCTTCTGTTGGTGTTTCTAGGTTGCTGGCTTTTCATTTCTTCATTTCTTTACAGTATTGTATCAATTGATTTTGTTTTTTCATTCACAGTGTTATTTTCCTGGTTCTTGCTATCTTGGGACATATGGGACAAAAAGAAAACCTAGAGAACTTATTACCCTGTTGTTCCTTGGGTCTCAGTGGTCAGTTCATTTTTTCTCTGAGGGTTCCAGTGGTCAGTCCATATTCTCTCTGTTGTTCAGATACTCAATCTGTCTTCAAGCTCATTGTTTCTATCTTCTGTCATCTCACTCTACATTTGAGCCCATTTAGCAAATGTTTTATTTTTGGTTATTTTAAATTTTAGTTATATAATTTCTATTTTATTATTTTTTATAACTTCTTTTTTGGATTTCTACTTTTTCATTAGTTTCAAGGGAATTTGTAATTAATTGGTGAAGCAATTTTAAGTTTGCTTTTGTATCTTATTTAAGAAATCTTTCTCTATGCTAAGGTTATAAAGGTATTCTTCAATATTTGCTTCTAAAACTTTTAAAATATTTTTTCTCCAATTTAATTCTTTAGTCTGCATTTATAATTAATTTTGTATATGGTCTGATAAAGGAATGTTATTCTACTTTTCCCAATATGATTAGCCAATTGTCCCAACACCATTCATTGAAGAGTCCTTTCTTTCTCCCATTTATCTCTAGTGCCACTTCAATCATATTTCACATTCCCATATATGTCTAGGTTAACTCAGAAGTTTAAAAACAACCCCCCAAGATGAGAATGAGGTTAAGTAAAATATTGAGTTTAAAGTGAGAAACATTTTATTACAAGTCCTCCAAATAGAACCTTAACCTTAAACCAACTTTCCACTAGTAAAGGAACTTTGAGGGTCAGGGATAGAGATTAATACTAATTAAGTACCTATTAACATTCATTACGCACCTATGAAGTATCAGATACTACCAGGCAATTTACTGCTAGGCTCATTTTATTTATCCCTTACAACTTTGAGAAAGAGATGGTATTATTCCCATTTTACAGGTAAGAATACCAAATCTTTGAAAAGTTAAGTTGCCTAGGGCCACACAGCAGGATGGACATAGGTCAAACCCAGATATGTCTAATTCTAAAGAGCTTGTTTTTGCCACTCTACTACACTGCCCTCCAAGGAAAGCTGACAGCCCTGAACTGAAGAAGATATGATTTGCCCATTAGGAGTAGAGCATATGTGGCAAGTAGAACAGTGCCTTGAATGACCAAATGTTCTCAGAATGACTGCTTTGCTTATTTGCACCTCTGACTAGAGCAAAGCACCAGCCTAAGATGAGGTCCTACTTCCTCTCCCATCCCCTTCCAGTTTACTTATATCTCTGTCCCATACTTCCCCAACTTAGCGTATATAATTTAGTTGTCAAAGACCCTCCTGCTAAGCTGTAGGTAAGAAAAAGTAATCAAAAGGTGGTTTAGGGAGGGCTAAATAATTTATTCTTAGCATTTTTTTACAGGAATGGATTTCACACATTAAAGGTACCAAATGTACTGATGTGATATCAGCCCTTGCATGATTTTATCATATTGCCACATTGGATATTGACTTCTTATTGACCTTTCATTTTCCCTCCTTTGAATCCAGTGCTCATTGCTGCCCAAGACAGTCTTAAAGAAGTTATAATACATGTCAACAGCAAGAAATTTGGCATCAGATAACCTAAGTTAGAGTCCTGACTCTGCCTTTGGCTGAGGCATCCTACCTAGACAAGTGATCTTCTCTTCCTTGAGCTTTAGGCTTCTTCTCTGTAAAATTCATAATCTTCTGTTCCTATTGACTAAGACTTTTCAAATAAAACCCTTAAAATTACTAGCATTTTAAAATGCAGTAATTGGTGGTTTAATTTAATAGGCCTTGCTTCTGAGGACTCACTAAAAGTTACTTTGAGGATTAAATGACATAATAATTGCAAATTCACTTTGTAAAATGCTGTGAAAAGGGAGGTGGCACTGTTCTTACTCATCTGCTGTTTTTTATAATAATTTCTGTTCTTGTTATATCTATACCAACAGCACTCTGCTAGATGACTCTAATGCAGCAACCCTAATGCCATTGTTCTCAAATTCATAAGGATCACCCACGACTTGCTTTGTAAATACAGATTTCCTGGCTTTACCCTCAGATTTTATTTAGCAGATCTGAGATGAGGTCCATAAATCAGTACTTTTAAAATCCTCTCCAGACAATTCTTTAAACACAGCCAAATATGGGACCCATATTGCCTGAAATACTTAGCACCATATATATAAAGAACAATTTCTTGACCCTGAGTGGGATTCAGTGTTAAAGCACCTTACAATATGAGGTTGCAACCCAGCCTTCTCTAATGTTCCAAATTCTTACCCCTCCTAGGTCAAAGAGGACCTGGCCACATGATTTCTTAACGTTCCCTTCCACTTCTGTGATTCCAGCTGTATCATGAGTCCTTAGAAGCAAAGCCTGGAAAATTAAACCAGCAATTATTGGCTTTTAGAATGCTAGTGATTTTAAGGGTTTTATTTGAAAAGTCTTAGTCAATAGGAAAAGAAGACTATGAATGACACCAAAATATTTAGCTGTCTATTGAAATTTCTTTACAGTATCAAATAAAATGGGAACAGATGCAAGTAGACCAGAGCTTGATTAGTAGGTAACAGATTTATTGGACTTGCTCATTTTAAAAATTAAGGTTATAAACAACATATGTCAAAAATCCTATAAAACTGCTCTGGAAATCATCTTCCTGGAAAGCCAAAATCCCTGCTAATGTTCTGAATTTGCTTTTAAGAACTGAAAATTGACATGGTATACATCTGCAGCACTGTTTGAAACAATGCTTCCTTGAAACAGAGCTTACTCCGCGTGGGTGTGCATTCAGTAGCTACCCCAAAGTTTCAAACACCTGGTCTCTTCCCAGAATGTAATCCATCCAATCCCTAGAGAGAAGACTGCTTCTCTATTTACAAATACAGGTGGTGTTGCTATGAGTTACAGTTTTCTGGAAGTTTTCGCATATAGCTCATGATTTTAAAGCAACAGGAAGTCATATGAGAGTGAAATCATCAGGTCTTCAGTCCATCCTGAAGGATAGAGACCTAAGGAGAATCTCAATTGGCTCTTTTTCTTTTTACTGTCACATATGCAGGTCTCCTGTTGAATCTCTCTGGTCCACTGTTCCCTCTAATGAAGTCATGTTCTGTGCTCAGGGCAGTAATATCCTCAGAAGCAGATGTCTCCCATAAAGCATGACCTCATTCTTTGGAATGGGAAGAGCCAGCAGTAGACTGTTGGAGTAATGGGGGGTGGGGGGCTTTGTTTAAAAATAGTTTTCTTAAATAATATGTTCAACTTTTTTTATAAATTTCTATAAAAAGGAACATCTAGTTGCTTTTCTTTTTTGTTAACTGCACTTCTCACTTCCAGAAGAAGCAACCACTAGGCCAGAAGGAACAGAGTCCTCACAGAGCAGATACTTCATCCAGTTGTTTGTATAGATGGGTGAAACTTGGGATCTTCCAGATGCTAAATCTAGGCTGTATATCAGACCCCACTGAATCACAGCCTAGATTTCAACAAGCATTCTTATAATAGCCCTGGAGCTTAGAGGAAATAAACTGAAGTACCCAAGGAAAGTTACTGACCCAGATGCTCCCAGCAAATTAGGCAAGTGGGAACATTGCTAGAGAAGGAAAGGGTAAAGGAAAAGAGTAGACCAATTTAGGATGCAGTCTGAAGCCATTCCAAACTTGCTCAGGAGATGGGCTTTCCAGGCTATTCTTGTTCCTTTAGGAAAGTAGATGTAATGCAGTTCCTAAACACAGACTTCTCAGATTATTAGGAATAACCAAGATACATGACATCCTGCACTCTCTTACACCCTATAACTAGGCCTCTCAGTCACAGTCCACACGTTCTAGTGTCCTCCTCCCTTCTGTTTATGTCTATGCAGAAAGTAAGTACTGCAAGGAAAAAAGCTCCAAAAAGCTAATTTCTTAAAGATGGAAGGCAAAGACCTTTCCATAAACAGGATCATAAGGAAATATAATAAGGTACTGACCATCTGAACTCAGGACCTGCAATTTGTACATTTATGTCCTAGGAATTTAACACCTTTTTCTGATAATTCTTAGTAAACTAGGAATAAAAGGACACTCTTTAATATGATGAATCATATCTTGGCCTAGTAAACAGGATAGTACTTAATGGTAAATATATTAGTGGCATTCTTGACAAAATCAGCAATAAGACAAGGATGCTCATTATAACTGCTGATGTGTTCAACATTATTCTTGAAGTTCTTACCAATACAATAAGACAAGAAACTGAAATAAGAGGTATAACTGTTGGGGAATTATATAACCAATCATTATTTACAGCTACGATTCTAATAGCTAGAAAATCCAAGACAATTGATTTAAAAGATATAAATAGAGATCACCAAGGTGCCCAGGTCTTACACTGTCTGTTCCCTGTAGTACAAATACAGCAACTAGAATATCTTGTGTTCAAACAACATTTATGAGTTGAATACAATTAAAAGAGTTAACTGGGAAAAAAAACTTTCTACAGGCAGTTAAATCCTTCAAGGCCATTTCAGAATCTTGCTGTGCCTTGGGATCATCATTCTGAACTGCACTTCATATTAGATAAAAATGGGATTGGCTCTTTCTAAACCAAAAGATTGAGTAGCACCTCCATCCTAGGGCAGGCACTAATGTAAATGACCTGAATACACACAAACTGAATATCAGAAATCCCCAGTTCCCCAGTTTGTCTCATCATAAGAAGAATGCAGTGTAACTCAGTATAAACTCCATGCCTGATTGAGGGCATGAACAACAGTACAATAGCCAACCATCTTTAGCTGTTCTGGGACCCAGTCTAGAGCCATGGTTCATATGTGTGGTTCTCAATGTAACCGCCATTTCTGGTTTGGTTGGCCAGCTGCCATGGCAGCACTCCTCCCCAGTGAATGAATGGGAGCCAGAGGACCACCCATCCACACTTAGCAAGGTTGGCAAAATTACTTCTGGGAACAGCAGATGGTGCCAGCCATCTGGGCTCCTTCAGTCCATTGATGGGGTTAACCTGCCCAAAAGAAGATAAGGTAGTTCTGATGATTGATGTCATGTCCCAAAAGTAGATGCTCTCTGGCTCCTGTGTTCTGCTAGAAAAGAAGAAGGTTAGGATGATAAATTGCCAGTGTAACCTTTAACATGTTTCATGAATTAACACATCTCAACTACTAAAGGAATCCACTTGATTCATGTGTATACTGCATAAAATAATTCCTTACATTTGCTTAGCACTTCACACTTTACCAAAATGTTTTTGTTTCTATCATCTCACTAATCGCAAGAGCTAGAGACTGAATACCCTGGGTCTTTCTTACCCTTGGGCTTATTTTAAAGGAGAATGGTGATACCATTAACAGAAATGAAGGAATTGGCACTCAGGGCTTGCACTAGGGCAGTGGTTCTCAACTTTAGTCACACATTAGAATCACCTGAGCAGCTTTTAAAAAGTCTCATGCCCAGGCCTGACCCCTCACCAGTTGTATCAGAATCCCTAAGGGTGGGGTCCAGGCATTGAGAGTTGTTGAAACTCCCCAGGTGATTCCAATGTGTAGCCAGATTTGAAAACCACTAACTTAGAAGATAAATTCAATCTGAGGCATGTGAGTTCCAGATAACAGGAATTCAAGTGGCAATGCCACAGTGGTAGTTGGAGATATGGGTAGTGATGCAGGGAGTATCTTTCTCCATAAAGGTTGAAGTCCTGGAATGAAATGTACTCATGAGAAAGTGTGTAGATAAAGAAAAGCAGGGGCCCAAAGAGTAACTTTTGATGTTCATAGTGTTAAGATTTCCATCTCTATTAACTTAGTTTTCTTTAAAAGGCCACATGGTTTCATAATAAAAAAAAACATGCATAACAAATCAGAGGCCTTTGTGGAAGGAACTGTGCATGTATCTAAAGAGATCAATGGGTGTAATTTATTTAGACTTTAATGAAACCTCTAACTGAAGTTCTACAATAAAGGTTATTATGCTTTAAGTTGTGTTATCATGAACTATGGAATTAGAGGGGCCATCCTATGAAGAAGGAAGGCTTCAAGACAGGGATAAAAGGGAGTGACAAATGTACATCTTGCTAGGTTGGGAAGTATAAACAATAGAGTTTCTATAATAGCTGTTTCTGGTTTTACTTTACATTTTTATATATGGTCTAAGTGTAAAGAGTTTGCAGTGAAATCTCTAAGTTTGCCGATGACAAATCATTTAGTCCAAACACCATTCAAAGTTCTGCCTCTTACTAACTGTGTGACCCCTGACAAGTTAGTTAACCTCTGATTCTGTTTCTTCAACTTTAAGATAATGGAATTGGATGTAAATATCTCAGCTAGAAATTCTATAGATTAGCTTAGCTCAGCTCTCCATGTCTACAATGAAAACAACACATAATCAAGTTCTTTGGTTGATTAGAGCAATGTTAGAGAGTGACGATTACGGGGTCAAGGACCAGAGAAAGCAATCGTTATACAGAATTATTCACTATATGGAGTTCATTGTAACCAGATTGGCAAAGCACTGTTTCTGCCAGCCATCTGCTGGAACATAAAAATAGCTTTGTTATACAGGACTGTCCTTTATAATTGGATTTAACCTGTACCGCAGATTTCTTCCACAATAAATTTATAAATCTCTTATATATAGCATTTTAGAGCTGAGTTTCATAAAATTTTAGAGTAAGATGTCACCTAGTCCATACCTATATTTGGTAGGAAGAGAAAGAAATGCAGACAGGTAAAGTGATTCACCCAAAGTCAGACAGCAAATAAGTCATAGAGCTGTACCTCTGAACAGCCACTCCAGTTCTCTTCTCCTTACGCTCGGTTCCCAAAGCAATCAGAAATATTGTCATTTGAGTCCTTAGGCCAGACCTATTTTGAAGCTGTTTTTGCAGCCCTGTCAGGTAGCTATGTGGCTTGATAATGATGGTGATGAAAAATGAATGCAATGATTATAGCTGTTATTTGTTGAGTGCCTATATGTGCTAGATATTATGCTAAGTACTGTGCATTATCTTATTTAATCTTCCTGACATCCCTTTTGAGGTAGATATTATTGTCTCAATTTTCATAAATGAAAAATCTGATTCAGAGAGGTGAAGTACCATGCCCAAAGCCACATAGCTACTGAATGTTAGAACTAGAATTCAAACTCAGTACTGAAAGGATAACAAAACTCATGCTCTTTCCACAACCCTAGTATTTCCCAAACAGTATAACCTAGAACATTAAGCCAACAAGAGATAAGTATTTCTAGAAAAAGTTTCTGTGGTCAAATGAGTTTGGGAAATGCTGCATACCATATCCCCTTTTGGGAGAGTCACATTTCTCATTAATATCTTAAGAAATCTAAGAACTCTTCAATGAAGAAATCTGTTTTTCCTTTTCCTTAACCATGTGTTTCCCAAACTCTTTTTGACCAAGGAGCCCTTTTCCCAAGGACATCTGTTAATATCACACAGGACTCTCATGCTCTCTAGAACATAGTGTGAAAAACACTACATTAGACCACACAACCTTCCATTCATCTTTCTGATCCTCTTTGAAATTGTTGCTCTTAGGCCTGGCTTTTTTCATCCTAACCACTAAAGCAACCAAAGACTCAGTGTTGCAGAATACTTCTCGAGCAAGGACACATGCTTGTAACTTTGGGAACATATTTGGTAACATGAAGAAACCTGTACTTCATGGAACTTTGAGGGACCATTAAGATTCTGAAATGTTACCAGTTGGTGGGACTATTTTAAGTATTGCCTTAACCATAGTAATACTTTTGCATCTTTCCCAAACCAAGCTGGAATTGATCAAGAAAATTTCACAGCTGATCATAACTTAAGTTTGTGGAGGCTGAAGCCCCAGGGGTGGGACCCTGTTGCAAGGACTAGAGAAGAAATCCTTGGATGAGGAATGCAAGACTTCTTATATCAGAAATACTTGAGATCGGTATAGGGTCGGTGGGATGGGAATCAATTTGCACAACCCTACCTTTTCTTGTCTTTTTGCATGCTTAGAGCAGATGTTAGAACTGTAATCTGGGTTCTGAACATGGGCATTCTATGTGGTTCTCACTCTTCTTTTTTTTCTCACTCTTCTTTGAAGCTAATGGCTTCCATCTTCTAAAAATATATCAAGCTTGCCACATGTATTTTTGCATTCCCTATGTTTACAGTTCTAATGGTGTGAGATAGAAAATGAAATAAACTCTTAAGATGCCAAGATTTGAAGATACTATATTGAAGGTTGGTTTTCTTTTTCTAAGGAAAAATGTCTAGTCCTATACCTACCCAGCTGCCAGCCATTACCTTTACTTTTACTTTATTCTTTATTCCTTTATTAACTGATACTAAAGAAATATTGGCCATGTCCAGTTCTCTGGTGTTGCTCTCAACATAAAAGGAGAAAGACATGAAAGCTGGGAGCCTACTACCTGTATAACCAAAGGACAAATAAAATTAAATTAACATTTATTGAGTACCTACTCTATGTACATCACTCTTACTTATTTAGGCCATAAAACAACTCTATAAATTGATAGAATTATGCCCATTTTACAAATGGGCAGTTTTTGAAACTATTATTGTTGATATTCTTAGCATGACTGTGATTCAATGGAAGGTACAATGGGCTTAGAATCAGAAGAATCTTGGTTCACATCCCAGGTTTACCACTTCCTTCAGTCACTCATTTGTTCATTCAATAAACATTTCATTGAGCACCTACTATAAAAGAAATGTTTTAGGAGCTGGATATACAGAGATGAATAATGCATGACCCTTGCCCTCAAGGAG
>VBSM01000937.1:1168485-1195633 GCA_008086735.1 Cheirogaleus medius | reverse complement strand
GTTTATTTGTATAATCATAGACTATTTTTAGAGCAGTTTTGGTTTACAGGAAAACTGAACAGAAAAAAAGAGTTCCCATATCCTCTCTCTCTTCCCATCCTTGGCAATCACTGGTCTTTTTACTGTCTGTATAGTTTTTCCTTTTCCAGAATGTCATCAGAATTATACAATATGTAGCCTTTCCAGACTGGCTTCTTTCACATAGCAATATGCATTTAAGTGTCCTCTGTATCTTTTTGTGGCTTGATAGCTCTTTTCTTTTTATTGCTGAAAAATAGCCCATCGTATGGATGTCCACAGTTTGTTTATTCATTCATCTATTAAATTACATCTTATTTGCTTCCAATTTTGGCTATTATGAATAAAGCTTCTATAGACATTTGTATTCAGGTTTTTATATAAACATACATTTTCAACGACTATGGGTAAATACCTAGGAGCATGATTCTGGGTCGTGTGGTAAGACTATGTTTAGCTTTGTAAGAAACTGTCAAATTGTCTTCCAAAGTGGCTGTACCATTTTGCACTCCCACCAGCAATAAATGAAAGTTCCTGTTGCTCCATGTCCTCTCCAGAATTTAGTATTGTCAGTGTTTGGGATTTTAGCCATTCTAAGAGGTGTATGGTGCTATATCACTGTTTTAAGTTGCAATTCCCTCACAACAAATGGTGTCAAGCATCTTTTCATATGCTTATTTGCTATCTGTGTATCTTCTTTGGTGAGGTATCAGATTTTTTGCCCATTTATTAATTGGATTATTTTGTCCCTGATTATTCAGTTTTCTGTTCAGATCTTGGCCCATTTCTTTTTTTTTTTTTTCTTTTTTCAGTCTTCAAATATTTTTTACTGGAAGGCCATGCATTGCCTTCATTTATTATATTTCAAATCACTGTACATTTACTTTTGTGAAAACACTGCCTGCATTTTCTAGTACAAAAAAAACCCTAAAAATTGTTTCAGGAATGTAGAGAAATATCCAACTTAAATAGTGAAAAAGTGTACCATAATTACTGCTGCACTGCAGTCATTTCTGCATTTCCCATGTTTCTTAAATAACTATCTTGTCTGATAACACACAATATAAAGAGCAATTATGAAAAACAGACATTTACATATATTTCTAAAGTCTTATTGAGAATATCCGGTTGGCATTGGATAACCAATCATAGGTGCGGCTGCAGTAGCAGGATATGCATATGCCTGTTGGTTCATACCATTGTGCATATTGGGAACATTACTTCCATACTGCTGAATGCTATCATAACCATTCTGGTAAGTCCCTGTTGGATTACCAGTCCTAAAACTGGTCTGTATACCAGCAGACACAAAATTACTACCAAAGCTCCCATTGATGTAATTTGTAGTACTATAAACACCATTCTGAGTTTTTGCCCCAAAATCTCTCTTCTTAATTGGGTTGTTTCCTTATTGTTGCATCTTAAGAGTTCTTTATATTTTGGATAAAAGTCCTTTATCAGATAAATGTTTTGCAAATATTTTCTCCCAGTCTGTGGCTTGTCTTTTGATTCACTTAACAGTGCCTTTCTTAGAGAAGAAGATTAAATTTTAACGAAGCCTAAATTATCAATTTTTTTTTTCATGAATTGTGCTCTTAGTGTTCTATCTAAAAACTCTTTGCCTAACTCAAGGTCACCTAGATTTATCCTATGTTATCTTGTAAGAATTTCATAGTTTTGTGTTTTTCATTTGAGTCTATGATCCATTTTGAGTTAATATTTGTCAGAGGTGTCTAGATTCAGTTTTTCCATATGGATGTCCAGTTATTCCAGCATCATTTGTTAAAAAAAATTATCTTTTCTCTATTGGATTGCCTTTGCTCCTTTGTCAAAGGTTTGTTGACTATTTGTGTAGATCTATTTCTGGGCTCTCTATTCTGTTCCATTAATTTGTGTGTCTTTTATTTCATCAATCCACTGTCTTAATTACTGTTGCTTTATAGTAAGTCTTGAATCAAGTAGTGTCAGTTCTCCGACTTTGTTCTTATCTTTAATATCATATTGGCTATTGTGGGCCTTTTGCCTTTCTATATAAACTTTAGAATCAGTTTGTTGATATCCCTAAAGTAACTTGCTGTGATGTTTATTGAGATTGCATTGAATCTATAGACCAAGTTGGGAAGAAGTGATATTTTAACAAGATTCAGTCGTCCTATCCATGAACATGGAATATCGTTCCATTTATTTAGATCTTTATTTTCTTTCATCAGAGTTTTATAGTTTTCCTCATAGATATTCATATTTTGTTAGATATATGCCTAAGTATTTCTCTTTTGTGCAAATGTAAATAGTGTTGGTTTTTATTTCAAATTCCAATTGTTAATTGTTGGTATATAGGAAAGCAATTGACTTTTATATATTAGGCTTATATCCTACAACCTTATTATAATTGCTACTTAGTTCCAGAAGTTTTTTGTTGATTCTTTTCTACATAGACAATCATGTAATCTTTGAACAAAAACAGTTTTATCCCTTCATTCCCAATCTGTATACTTTTTATTCCTTTTCTTACCTTATTGCTTTAGCTAGGACTTCCAGTCGGATGTTGAATAGGAATGGCAATAGGGGACATCCTTGCTATGTTCCCAATCTTAGAGGGAAAGCATCTAGTTTCTCACCATTAAACTAACTGTAGGCTTTTTGTAGATGTTCTTTATCAAATTGAGAAAGTGCGCTTTGATTCCTAATTTGCTGAGCCTTTTTAACATGAAGGGATGTTGGATTTTGTCAAAAGCTTTTTCTGCATCTATTGACATAATCATATGATTTTTCTTCCTTAGCCTTTTTATTAATGATGGGTTAAATTTACTGATTTTTGAATGTTGAGTCAGCCTTGCATCCCAGGAATAAATCTCATTTGGTTGTAGTGTACAATTCTTGTAATACATTGTTGGATTTTATTACCTAATATTTTACTGAAGATTTTTGCATCTATGTTCAAGAGTAATATCAGTCTGTACTTTTCTTTTCTTAGCAATACAATGTATTTGTCTGCTTTGGGTATTAGGGTAATGCTGGCCTCATAGAATGAGGCAGGAAGTGTTCCTTCTGTTTCTATTTTCTGAAATAGACTGTAGTGAATTGGTATAATTTTTTTTCCTTAAATATTTGGTAAAGTTCACCAGCAAAACCATCAGAGCCTGGTGCCTTCTGGTTTGGAAGGTTATTAATTATTGATTCAATTTCTTTAATAGATAATGGCCTATTCAGATTACCTATTTCTCCTTGTGTGAGTTTTGGTAGATTGTATCTTTCAAGAAGTTGTCTCATTTCATTTAAGTTATAAAATTCATGAGCACAGAGTTATTCATCAGATTCTTTTATTATCCTTTTAATGTCCATGGAATCAGTAGTGATAGCCCCTCTTTCACTTCTGATATTAGTAATCTGTGTCATCTCTCTCTTTTCCTTGGTTAGCCTGGGTAAGGGTTTATCAATTTTATTGATCTCTTCAAATAACCAGCTTTTGGTTTCATTGGTTTTCTCTATTATTTTTCTGCTCTCAATTTCATTTATTTCTGCTCTGATTTTTATTATTTCTTTTCTTCTGCTTACTTTGGATTTAATTTGTTGTTCTTTTTCTAGTTTCCTAAAGTGGAAGCCTAGATATTGATTTTAAATATTTCTCCTATTCTAATATATGCATGCAACACTATAAATTTCCCTCTCAGCATTACTTTTGCTGCATCCCAAAAATTTTGGTAGGTTTTATTTTAATTTTCATTTAGTCCAAAATATTTTTAAATTTCCTTTAAGACTTTTTCTTTGACCATGTATTATTTAGTGTTGTTTAATCTCAAAGTAATTGGGGGTTTTCCAGCTATCTTTCTGTTATTAATTTCTAGTTCAATTTCATTGTTATGTGAGAGCATGCTTTGTATGATATCTATTTTGAATGTGTTAAGGTGTGTGTTATGACACAGAAAGTGGCCTATCTTGGTCAGTGTTCCATGTGAACTTGAGAAGAATGTGTATCCTATTGTTGTTAGATAGACTATTCTATAAATATCAATTAGATGTAGTTGATTGATGGTATTATTCAGCTCAACTATACACTCACTGATTTTCTGCCTGCTAGATCTGAAAATTACTGAAGATATATTGAAGTCTCCAACTGTAATAGTGGATTCGTCTATTTCTGCTTAAAATTCTGTCAGTTTTTGCCTCATGTATTTTGATGCTCTGTTGTTAGATATATACACATTAAGGATTGTTATGTCTTCCTGGAGTATTGACCCTTTATACCATTATGTAATACCCCTCTTTATCACTGATCATTTTCCTTGCTCTGAAGTCTGCTTTGTCTGAAATTAATAAACCTACTCCAACTTTCTTTTGATTAGTGTTAGCATAGTATATCTTTCTCCATCCCTTTACTTTAACCTACTTGTGTCTTTATATTTAAAGCGGATTTCTTATAGACAACATATAGTTGGGTCTTGTTTTTTTATCCACTCTGACAATCTTTGTCTTTTAACTGGTGAATGTAGAGCATTCACATTTAAATTGATTGTTGTTATAGTTGGATTAATGTGTACCGTATTTGTAATCGTTTTCTATTCATTGCCATTTTTCTTTGTTTCTTTTTTTGGCTTCTGCTCTTTTTCTGCCTTCTCTGGTTTTAATCAAGCATTTCATATGACTCTGTTTTCTCTCTTCTCTTAGCATATCAATTATACTTCTTTTTTAAGGAAATTTTAGTGGTTGCCCTACAATTTGAAATATACATTCACAACTAATCCAAGTCCACTTTGAAATAACACTATACCACTCACAGGTAGTGCAAGTACCTTAAAGCAGAGTATTCCCAATTCATCCCTCCTAGCCCTTATTATAACATTACTGTCATTTGTTTCACATATCTGTAAGCTATAATCATGGGATACATTTTTGCTATTATTATTTTGAACAAACTGTTATCTGTTAAAGCAATTAAGAATATTTTACCTTCATTTATTTGTTCTCTAAGCTTGTTCTCTTTCTATCTTTATGTAGATCCAATTTTCTGACCTATATCATTTTCTTTCTCTGAAGAACTTCTGTTAACGTTTCTTGAAGGCAGGTCTAGTAGACACAAATTTCCTCAATTTTGGTTTGTCTGAGAAAGTTTTTATTTATCTTTCATTTTTGAAGGATAATTTCACTGGATACAGAATTCTAGCTTGCTGGTTTTATACCATTGATCCTCATCAGAACCCTAGGCCTTTAATAAAAACAAAGCATGGTATTTCCTAATTTAGCAGATGAAGAACCAGAGGAAAAGTAACTTGCCCTATGGTCATTTTGTGGTTGGGTCAAGGCTAGAATCTTGGTAGGCCTGCTGCTGGCCTCCATGGAACTGATTCTATTATAAGATCCTATTTACTTAATGCCAAATAGGGAAACTGCCTGCCCATGTTGATCAAAACCTGTCTGATCTCAATCTTACTCCCATCAAAGCAATCCCAAGTACTGCACAGCTATATTTCACACTCTGATGCATTTGTGGTTTGTGCCTGCAGAAAGCAGGATGGTTACAAATATGGGAAATTGGAATGCTATAGAAATGTAGCTTGTTACCATTGAAACAGACATGTAACAGTGGTAGTGCTCTGAGTAGGTATGAGTAAAGCTCTGAGGTATCTAAAGAAAATAAATCAATATATCTAAAATATAGGACTCAGCAGGGGTTACTCCTTGTTGCAAGGATCAAATGAGATGATAGATGGGAATATGTTTTATAAACTATAAGATAATATACAAATGCTTGGTGTTCTTTTTGTAAGCTCTTGAGGGCACTGACAGTGGTTTAACGTTGTATAACAGTGTCTCCATGGGAATTTGAAACAGATTTTAAATGCCTGTATCTAGACAAAGTCAAATACGTCTACAGAATTAAGAGAATTGAGTCCCTAGAAAGGAAAAAAATGACTGGGAGAGACCTAAACTGTGTATCTGGGGAGTTGTTGTCACCTAACTATATTAGAAAATCTTTGGGTTTTCTAAGTGCCCTCAATTGATTAGAATTGTCTTCTTTAGAAGTAATTCCCAAGAAAATGCTTGTGATTTCACTGTCAATGAAACTGATGACACTTCCTTAAAGTGTCCATTAACTTATGGTAAATTACAATGGGAGTGCACGTGACCCCCACATGAGCATATTATGGTCACACCATTTTAATAACTAACAAATCATGATAAGGAAGTGACTAAAAAGTAAACTGCTGCTCTGCTCTTTCCATGAAAACAACCCTTTTTTTCCTTCCAGCTTCAACATGTGAGACTTCATCTCAGATCCTCACCTGAATGCATGACTCTTCAACCTCAGGACTTGCAGAATTAGTGGAATGCCGTCCTAAGGTTGTTGAGTTATGCGTTTCTGGGCATTTCATCTCTATGGAAAAGCACCCATTCCCTTACCCCAAAGACTAAGGCTAAAAGATTTTTCTCCCCAGGGAAGAATCTTCCTTATAACTTTCACAGCCCCAACAGTCAGAAGACAGACTGGGAAGGTTTGATATTTGGGAGATACCATACCAAAACCGTAACCCTTGGCTGTGGGACTCCCTCAAATGTGCAGTGTCTTGGAGGTCCCTCCTAGTGACAGTCTTAGAAAACCAATATTTTCAGTTAATTTCCAGTTACTTAATTTTCTATTTTCTTTTTCTAATAGGTCCAGTGAAAAACAAGAAAAAGGGTAAGTTAGGGTCCTGACTTTTTTAAATTGCTATCATCTCATGTCTTTTCTAAAATTAGAAGAAAAAAAATCAGAAAAGTAGGATTTTTGTATTATGTTCTTTCAATATTGGTTGTCTGTTATTTTATTCAATCATATGTGATCTTGAGTATTGTAGTTTCTAAAAAGAACATGAAATTGTTCTTCAGTGATGATTCATAAAAGATAGAATTGCTTCTCTAGCATTAAGATGCTTTAAATGAAATGATTCTGTCTCATAAGATTTATGGAGCTTTATAGAGTAGATTACCAACCCCAGACTAGGCCAAAAAGACTGACTTCAGCTACGGCCTGCCTATTCTCTGAGTATTAAGATACTTTGGTACCTGGAAGTATCATGGTCCACATGGAAAACTTGTGTCCTTGTCATCAAGAAGCTGAGGAATGGCCTAGCCTCCTGACGGCCTGAGCTGAGCAAAGTTAGGAAACAGCCAGAGAGCTGGAGTCAGTAGGAAACCTCTCCCTGTGGGGCCTGAGCATTCACCACCAAGTATTCTGTCTTTTAAAAAAGTAAATTTAATTTTCAAGCAAATAGTTTTTAACTCCTGTCATATCCCTTTAAGACAAAAATTATAACTTGGATCATTGCCTGGCACTGCTACCTTGTGTATGGGACATTATTGGGGAGAGAATGCACATAGGCCTTAAATGTTTACTTTGGCTGAAAGTAATTTAGAAGCCATTTAATACAGATTTCCTTGGACACAGTGAATAGGCACATGCCTGAAGAGGTAAATTGAGTTGTTCACTTAATTTTCACACTTTAATGGAATTTTTTTCTCTTACAACTCTCTCTCTGTCTCCCTCTCTCTCCTTTCAACATTTTGGGCTTAGCTAAAAGGTTAAGGAAATGCCCCTTTGATGAAAGGGATGCCCCTTTAACTTTGAAAGGAATGTATATATTCTTTCATCTAAGACTACACAGAGTAACTGTCTAAGTACAAACGTCTCTGGGCTTTTGTATCATGAAGTGCTCTGTTAAAGGAAGGAAATCCGGAGAAGGGATTCAATTCTCTAAAGTCATCCTCTTGGTCCAGGGGTCATTTTGTACATGCTCTTCTCTGGGCCCAACTTTTTGTAAGTATGCAAGTACAAGCACACTTGCCTAAACATGGCCGCAGAGAGGCAGAGAACCAGCTGCAGAATTGGATCGTGGCAGGAGTGTTTTCTCAAATGCCTTCTAACATGTTCATAAGTGAACATTTTCTGTTTACACTGCAACCATTATTCTCTTGGACTGGAGGAGTTTCTGGCTGTATTTCTTCTAAAATTACATTAGCAATTACAGGAGACTCATATTCTTAAAGCTTAAGTTTGTGCTACCCACAGAACACCCTCTAGCTTGAAAATCACTGTTAGATCTAGAAATGCTGAGACACAGGACGGCCTAATAGGTGCCATCCTCTGTGTCTGTGCCACCCAGACACAAAAAATAAGGAGAGAGAAGCAAGTTTTACAACCAGGTTAGGGAAGTTTCCTAACTGCAATGGGTGAATCAGTCCTCCTTAATGGAATCTCAGTCTTTGTAGGAAACAGAGATATCACTGGAGCCAACTTCCTTGTTTCACAGATGTAGAAACTAAGGCTCAAGGAGAGGAAGGGATTTGTCCAAAGTGCGTCTGTGGCAGAGCTGGGCCTTACATCCTTATCTCCTGAGTACAGATTCCGTGTTCTTTCCACTACATCAGCTGGAATTGAAACTTGGGCTCTGAATAAGCCTGATTTGGAAGCTGCCCAAATCTGAAGGGAGATGGTTTTCCTGTTCGACATCTTCAAATTAGCTAGATCTAGAAACTGGGCAGATCCAATCTTTTGCTGCTAAGTGCAGGAAACCTCTAAAGCTCATGCGTCTAGGTCTTTAAGGCTACAGGGACTCCTCCTGAGAGAGATGCTCTCTGGACCTTCCTTTCTTTCCCCTCTGAGGAAGAGGCCCCACAATAACCAAATGCAGATGTGATTAACATGGACAATTGGCCTCTTGAGTGGCTTTGTCATGAGGATTTGGTTTCTTGTACATGAGGCATTATTCTTAAAAGAGGACCTGATTAATCAGGACAAGATTCTCCTGCCTAAGAGTCTGGGGAGCAGGAATTCAGAGTCAGTAAGAAGGTTTTTAAGTGAGACTAGAGAGGGCTGTATTTAAAACTAAGAAACTACCTCAGATGAAGACATTGTGATGAAGTCTGGTAAGAGGCTTCCATTCCTGGGACTTCCACAAAATTGTGAGAAGGTGGTGAAAGAAGGAAGAAGACACCTACCTATGGCCACCCGCAGTCCTTGAGTGGGACTGCACAGAGCAGAGGAAGTCAGTAGGAGGAGCTGGAGGTTTTAGTTCAAGATCACGGTTATGGCCCACTTAACATAACTACATCCTGGTGGAAATGTTGAAAGGACTAGAATATGAAATGGGAGGGCCAAGATTGTTCTGCAAGGATAACAAGGAGGAAAGAGGGAAGAGTTGGTGGGCATGATTAATAATACATTTGAGAATAGGGCCTCTGAGGAAACACTCTGGGAAGCTGGGTTATTTCCCCTATAAAAATGGAAGTTGATAGGTGACTTAATGTCTTTGAGTATATGAGGGTTATTATGTATATACGTATTCTTTTCTGTCTACACAAAGAATAGAATAAGAGCTTAAACTGCCACAAGAGGGATGTCAGTTAAATATACCAAAAACTTCCTAACAGTGAGCAGTGAGGGGTGATAAACATTGGAACATGTTACCAAGGGAGTTTGCAGGATTTCCTTTCCCAGAGAGCTTTAAAAATAGAGTTTAGAGAGGTCAGCTGAGAAAGTAAAACCTGCTCCTCCTCCTCTGCTCTCTCTACTCTCTGCCTCCCCTTCTTTTCCTGTTATTTCTCAATATCTCTCTCCTCTCATCTCCCTCCCTCTCTCCCTTCCCATCCCCCCATCTCCAAAACTCCTTCCCATTCCTCATTCCCAACTAGCAACACCCCCATCCCATTTCAGATATATCCCGATTCCTGTAGGAACCTTCCCGGAGCTGATGTTGCTCCTAAGGTCAGGCTGTCTAGCTTCCTGCCGTTATGGACATCAAGTCCACCAAACTGGGCAGGAAACATGAAAGCCCCACACTCATCAACAATAGCCCAATTCTAAAAAAAAAAAAAAAAAAAAAAAACACAAGGTGACCCATGGGTCTGATCACTTGGTAGTTCTCATTCTTTGGACTCAGCTAAAATGTAATTTCCTTTTTGAAGCCTTCCCTGACCTTTCAGCATTTGGTCCCTATCACTAATGTAGCACTTCTACTAACCTATGACTGTGTCCATTTCCCCACTAGACTGAGCACCTTGAGGGCCATTTATTTCTATATCCTCAAACCTAACTCTCAGTAGGGCTAGGGGTGAGGGTGAGGGGAGAGAGGCAGAGAGAAACAGAGAGACAGAAATACGTGATAAGGGTGTCCAGCTTCTTAGCAGGAACTCCCCAAGGGCTGACTTTGTGTCATGGAAAGTCTCTAAACTTCTGAGAGTACACTCTTAGCAATAAATAACTATGAATGTAACACTGAGTCCTGTTTTTCAGGAAAGAAAGCAGGGCCTCCTGGGCCCAATGGCCCCCCAGGACCTCCAGGACCTCCAGGACCCCAGGGACCCCCAGGGATTCCTGGGATTCCTGGAATTCCAGGAACAACTGTTATGGGACCACCCGGTCCTCCAGGTCCTCCCGGTCCTCAAGGACCCCCTGGCCTCCAGGGACCTTCTGGTGAGTTCCCCTGTCTCTCCACTCCCCCTAGGTGCCTTACAAGTACTTTAGGAGAGCAGGAATAGGTGATCTGAGAGCAGTTTCAAATGGCGGTGATGGGGTTGGTTTGCAATAGGGATGCAGATCTCCTAGCCCAGTGTAGAGCTAGGAATTGGGCAAGCCACTAAGGCCTGCCCTGCTCTAACTTCTTATTTGTACCAGACTTTCAAGAACAGGCCACCGGTTCTTGCCCCATCTCAATCCTTCCATCACAAACCCTCCCTAACTCTTGGCCTCCCTATAGTAGGCAATTAAATTCACATGAGCCAGAGACAGCGGCCCTGATGGCTTGATGGAGTTCCAGTTGGGGATGGATTTGGTCTGCTCTGATTCCCAGCATCTAGATCCACATGCTGATGTTTGCATGGAAATAGGCTATGGGAGAGAAAGTTGGGGACTGGACAAAATGACAAGCCCTAGGATAGTTTCATCCTCTGAACTCCAAAGGACCTTTCCCATAGAGGTAGACAAATAGTCACTGATGGTCAAGAAGTTGGAAACTTATGAGTCACTCCAGCTGTGGATGAAGCAAACCCAGGCACCAAAGCTGTTGTGTCCAGGAACCAAGCACCTCTTGCACTAGATCCTTACCCTATCACACTGCCCATTCAGATACCAATCCATCCCTTTGCATCTTTCTCCTTGGGCCCAGAAGGGCACCCAAAAGGTATAGATGCAGATATAAACCTGCCTAATTGGAATTGACAGGAGCCAGACTGCCGGGACTTATGTCAGTTGTTATTTATTTCTCCTACTCTCCTCTTGTATCTTGAAGCTTTAAAGAAATGGACTCTTTACAGCTGATTTCTCTAGGTCCAAAAATTCTTCAGCAGGACTCAGATTCTTTAACTTGTGATTCAAACAGGGCTAAGCAGTGTTACCATGACCACAAGAGATGGAGTTAGGGATTATTTTTTATCCAATCATTCCACAAATATTAATTGAGCACTTTCTGTGTACAAAGAGATATATTGGTAAGTGGTCCCTATCCTCATAGAGTTTGTCTCCTAGAGGAGGAGTGATACAATGAAAGAAACAAGGTATTTACGAATGGCAATGGGCTCTATGAAGAAGAGTAATAGGGAGCAAAAGGCTAGAGAAGCTAATGCCATTGTCTCCGGGTCACACAGTGACAGGAATGCCCTCTCATCACTCTCCCTAGGTGCTCAGTGAGGCTTGCCTTGAACCAGTATTGGCAAGAAGCAATACCCAGCAGTTTCCCTGTTGGGTGCTGGGCCCACTGATGATGAAAGTCAGGGGCAGAAAAGAGAAGGAAGGAGTGTCCTCTCTCATGCAAGGACCCCGAGTTGCACTCTTACTCTTTCTCCAGCTCTAAGCCCTGGAGAATAAAGCTCAGACAGGACTGGCTATAGGGAGCAAAGCTCACTGCCACTAGCTGCTCAGGTGAGGAGAAAGGGAAGTAGAAAGAGCATGCCCTCTGATTGTCCTGTCCTATTTTGCAGGTGCTGCTGATAAAGCTGGAACCCGAGAAAGCCAGGTTGGCTGGGGATTGCTCCCTTCCTGGGAGGAGGGAAGGCCAAGGGCTAGAGCCACCTTGAAATTAGCTCCCTGTTAAATTTCCTGAAGCTTTATTTTGTGAGGACACCCTGGAGGTCCTGAGGGTTTTCACTCGCAGCCTCCTCTCATCTCTATGAATACAAAAGCTTTGCTCCAGGGCCTGCTTTCAGCTAACACAACCAAGTCTGGCCAGGGCCATTTTTCCTTATTCTATAGGACAGAGGGTCACCATAGCCAGGCCCAGTAGTCAGCTGAAATGAGCTGCCAGTCAGGCCTATTCACCTGGGCCTCCGACTCCCCAACCACTCCAGACACCTTGTCAACACTCAGACCACCTGGGATCTGGATTGAGGCATTGGAGAGTATGTCCTTGAAAAAGAGCCAAGCAGCTCGAGCCCAAGCCCAGCCTGGGCTTCTGCCTTAATGTTCTGAAGGGCTCCTCCCAGTCTTCCAGCTGCCTAATCTGTCTCTATTGGCAGGTCCTGCTGCCTTGCCTTGTCTCATTGCAGCCTCCTCACTGCAGCTGTGTGGCCACAGTGATAAATCTACACAGCTGCACAGTGCTCGATGGCTTGCAGGGCCATTTTATATCCATCACCTAATTTGATCTTCAAACATCCCTGTTAGGCCAGACAGAGATTCTTAGAATCCCCATTTTACAGTTAGGGAAAGGAGGCTCAGAGGCATTTCATTTGGCTGAGGTCACATAGCTAGGAAGTGGCAGGGCTACAAAATCATATTACCCTCTAGTAGAAATGTAGTCACCAACATCCCAAGACAAGGGAGAGGGATCAGAATTGAATTACAAAAGGAGACTAGAAACCAGGAGTGGAAACATGGGAACTCATAGTGACTGCTGTCTATCCTTCTCATCCTCCCAGCCAGCTGTGGTGCATCTACAGGGCCAAGGGTCAGCAATTCAAGTCAAGAATGGTAAGAATCAAAGTAGGCTCTCTCCCTGAGAGGAGCTTCTCCTCTCCCTCATTCCCAGCCTCCAGATAATCACCCAGCCTAGCTCCTCCCAGGCCTTTGAGGTACCCTTGGTATAAGGGGCCATTCTCTACTCCATCATGCCCTCTACTGGCTGTTCTGAGTAATTGCTTGCACCAAGACCAGTTGCTACACCTAAATGGCAGTTAGAATCACTGATGAGGGAGGTGAAAGGGATTTGAGACATCATCCAGCTTGGGCACTCTTTGGGGATGGAGGTGATATCAGAGTCACCATGGAGATATGTGTAGTTTGATAAACACTTTCACAATACAAATTAAGAAATGAAAACTACATAAAATGAAATTATTGTTGTCTGATGGATCTACACAGAAAATGGGTAGAGAGGCTGTTTCTTTCAGGGAAGTGGGGGGCATGTTAGAATCTCCAGGGAGCATGAAACGCTAGTGTCTAGCAAAAGGGAGACTGTGTTTAATGAGGTTAAAAAACACTGATTTAATGTAATTCCTGCATTTAAAAAATGGGGAAAGCGAGTACCAGGGAGATTGGATAATACCATAATAAATTGTACTGCCTTATATTTGTATGGTACTTTAGAGTTTTCAACAAGCTTTGTCTTTTATTTCATGTGATCTTCACAACCACTCTGT
Source organism: Cheirogaleus medius (assembly GCA_008086735.1). Taxonomy (NCBI): domain Eukaryota; kingdom Metazoa; phylum Chordata; class Mammalia; order Primates; family Cheirogaleidae; genus Cheirogaleus; species Cheirogaleus medius. The sequence goes on along the minus strand of VBSM01000937.1, from coordinate 1,182,010 downwards.
GAGGTAGGTATTAGCTCCTTTTTACAGAGACAGAAACTGAAGCACAGAGAGGTTAATTAACTGGCCCAAGATTTCACAGTTAAGTTTAGGAGCTGGGATTCAAATCTGTCTGGCTCTTTCCCCTGCACTATGCTTCTTCAGTGATGTGTATGTACACTCCACTGAATGATTAGGTTCATTTTCTTCCCCAAAGAGACATGAACATTCATTAAAGAACAGTGCTTTGAAATAATGTCCAGTCCCCGGTGCACAAAGCCTAAAATGCATGAACGCCCAGGAGCCTTGGGAAGCAGCAAGCTAGCCAAGATGCCAGATGCTTACAGAGCTTGGAGTGGAAGGGAGGGGCCGTGAGTATGGAAACAGTAAATGAAGGTTAAGAAACCTGCTACGTGGGGATAGCCTCTAAGAGCCCAGTCAGTCCTGAACTGGCTGTGCCGAGTTTCCTTAATGATTGGACTTAGCTACTCCCCTGACTGCCGCCTGGATGACTGACTTAATAGCCTCAGAAGTGTAAATATGAACAGAATGGCACCAAAACCCAAGTGGTCCTGCTGGGGACCCCAAACCCCTGGATGGGCCATGATCGCCATCTGTCCAGGGAGGACTGAGACAGGCAAAAATAGTTTTGTTTGGGTGTCTGGATGGATGGCCTCAGTGTTTGTGTCAGCAGCTACTGATTTTGTTCCCACTACCATATAATGAGACCATTTCCAGCCCCTCTGGGCCAGTCCCTGCTATTACTCTGTGCTGACCTTCAGTTCCACCAGAAGAAGTGATGGGGTCAGGTGGAAGGACGACGTGCAGAGTGGTCTACTTAAGGGATCGAGCCAGACTATCTCCTCCTAACTCCTATCCCATCCACTTATCACCTTGAGGGAAGATGGCACCTTTTCCAGAAAGCCTGTTTCCTCACACCTCAGAGAGGCAGGCCTCCTGAGACTGGCCAAGGGTGGACATTCAAAACAATTTCTTGGGTGAAGAATGGATGGCTTAGAGAAGAAAGGGCCCCATGGACTTGGATGATCTCCTCTCAGGGTAGGAAGGAATATCCCTCTCTTAGCAGGATGGAAAGAGAAGTTTCTCCTCTACCCTCACATGCTGGCTCCCACTGTCCTGCCAAACAGTATGACTGCCCCTCCAGCCCTGACTGGGTGGGGCCAAGAGACAAATAGTTTGCCAAGGGTGCCTCAGCTCCCAGACACCCTCCCCTATTCTTCTGGCTGGTTCTAGTACAGCCTAGAAGTCTATCCCTCACTCTCATAAGGACCCCTCTCACCTATGAGGCCTTGGTCCTGATGGTCACTAGCCCTGACTGCCATAAAGTCTGAATCACCCCTTGTCCCTAAGGTTCTCCAGATAGACAGTTCCTTGGATTGAATGGCTTCCTGCAGGCCCAGGGAGGCTTTCCAGAAAGGTGTGGGTGTGGAGGAACCATCAAAAAGAATCTCTCAAGGAGAAGGAGAAAACACATGAACCTATGAGACAAGAGAGGGATTCAGTAGCTACGGCTAGGAAAGTAACATTGAATAATAAGACCTAGCCTGCCACTTAGTGTCTGAATGTTGCCTGTGCAGGCCCTATAACAACAAAGAAAATAGGGCAGTATGCCCACTCTCGTCTTACTCCCCCGTCCCCAAGATTCCAGCTAGAAGGTGTTGGTTGGGTAAAGACCCTTCCAGATGGAGGGGTCAAGAAAAGAAGGATGAAGACAGAAAGGCAGACTCCAGGAGCCCTGAGCCGCTTTACAAACAGAACACCTTCTCTGCTTGCAAATGCTCTTCTTAAAGCTTGGCCTTCTAGGCTATCCTGGTTGCATTGGTATAGGGGTGGGGGTTATGTACTGCTTGATATTTCTTATTTTCTATTGCCCAGATTATTCTGACATGTGCTGAGTGACTGCCCTTCTCTCATACTGAGATCTTTCAGGTGGAGTGCTCAATGACTGGTCTCGCATCACTATGAACCCCAAGGTGTTCAAGCTACATCCCCGCAGTGGGGAGCTGGAGGTACTGGTGGACGGCACCTACTTCATCTATAGTCAGGTAGAAGTGAGTACGGTCTTAGGCCTAACTCTTCTTATATCCAGAATGCAGATCCGGTGCAGGCCACATAGGGGCACTGTGGAGCTAGCCAAAACCATCCAATGGCTACCTTCGTTTGGTGGGTGAGGGAAGTGGGGGAACAGTATTGGGAGGGAGTAGAAAGGAGGAAAGAGAGAGGGGGCCTGCTTCGTGGTTTTTTGTTTGTTTGTTTGTTTCCCTAGCCAAATATTGAAAAACTGAACAGAGGCCCCTCCCGCACGCTGCCATCTGATTCCCTCTTGCAGGGCCCCAGGCCCTTGTTTCCCCTCTGAGCTGTTTGGTTCTACTGCCAAACTTGAACTTGGTCTCAGCATATTCTTTGAAAGTCAGTTCCAGGGCTGCTGAGAACCCCTCCCCTCAATACTGCTAGCTTGGGCATTACAACGAACAGTGCTTCTGTGGACTTTCTCTCTACCTCAAAAAGATTTCTGACTGTCTTTCCTTCCTCTTTCTCCCATTTGTTTCTCTGTCTTTGTTTCTCTATTATTCTTGCATCCTTCCTACTGTCATTCTCCCAGCCTTTTCTCCCTTTGCTTTTATCCTTTCCCTGCCCTGGGCCCACTCCCCAAGTCCGCCAGTGCCCACTTCCATCCCCCATTGTTTGCCTCCAAGAGGGTGGCTCCTTAGAGCTAGGGGTAGATGAGCCCTGAGGCTGAGTCTTTTGTAGGCAGATGGACAGGAGGACTACAGAGCCAACGTATGGGTCTAACAGGAGAGTGGCCAGAGAAGGTGGGTTAACAAGAATTTGCCAGCCACACCAAGTATCTTGGCATAGCTTGGGTCCTGACCTAAGAGATTATATGGCACCCGAATACACTGCCCCTACCTGAGCAGCTCATAGAGAAAGTGGCCTTTCATAAAGTGATTTAGGGTGATGGATGAAGGTCCCAACTCCCATGGGGCATGTGGGTATAATCCGAAGGTCCTATGACCTATGAGCTCCATGTGGTGGGGGTTAGGGAATCAAAGCTTGAGGTGGGTTGTGATGGATAAGGGTAGTGAAGGCTGGAAAAATTAATTTTCTGGACCAAGGAAAGAATTGGGAGTGGTCCACACATGCTAGAAAAATCCTCATGATGTCAGGCCATTGAGCATGGGTTAGTGCTTCCCTCTGACCACGAAGTGAAATTAGGGGCCTGGGTTTTGCCCTGCTAAATCCTTTATCCCATTTGTGGTGGACAGTTCTCCATCTCTCTGGACTTGTTTCCTCAGTCATCAAATGAGAGGGCCAAAGGGCGCTGTGACTCAGTGAGAAAAGTTCAGCCGCAGGGGAGGGCGTGCTGCAGGCTGAGTGAGCTTCTGTTAAAAAGCTAAAGAAATGGCAAGTTGTTATGTGACCTCTCTGGGGAATCTAAGTTTCTCCACAAATCGTCCGTGAGGCTTGAAAGTGGCAGTTAGTCTGTGTCTATGGCACTGATTGAGCGCCTAACATGTGCACAGCGCTGTGCTTCATGCCAGAGCTGGGGGCAGGGCTGGCTCGAAAGGAGCGATTAAGGCATGGTTCTTGGCCTCACAGAGTTCATGACAGGTGTGCTGTTATAAGAAAGGTCTCTTCAGCCACCTGAGCCCCATGGAGTGGGAATACAGTGCATAAACCTGTCACCCTGCCGTTCCTGTTGGCCAGCTAACACAACTTCAGTTGGCACTTCCATCTCCGCAAGGTATACCGGCAGCTCACCTGAGAAGGTTCTGTCTGTTCACCATAGGGAGGGTCGCTAGGGAGGGTCCCCACCCTCTCTTTCCTCTCTTCCCCAATCCCTTCTTGTTGCCTTTCACTCAGGTATACTACATCAACTTCACTGACTTTGCCAGCTATGAGGTGGTGGTGGACGAGAAGCCCTTCCTGCAGTGCACGCGCAGCATCGAGACGGGCAAGACCAACTACAACACGTGCTACACCGCCGGCGTCTGCCTCCTCAAAGCCCGGCAGAAGATCGCCGTGAAGATGGTGCATGCTGACATCTCTATCAACATGAGCAAACACACCACCTTCTTTGGGGCCATCAGGCTGGGTGAAGCCCCTGCATCCTAGATCCCACCCCCCATGTTGCCCCTGCCCCTGCCCGGCCCCAGATTTGGGAGCCGGGACTCCCAGAACCTCTAAGTGCTGCTGTGGAGTGAGGTATATTCGTATTGCAGCCGCAGAGAGAAATGCCCCAGTGCTATTTATTCCCCAGTGACTCCAGGATGACACAGCCTGCTTGACTTTCCAGAATGACCTTGAGTTAACAGGACAGTGGATGGAGCCCCAGGGTTTACATGAAGCAGAACCTTCTTTGGCTCCACGTTGACTGGCTTATGGCATGACTTTCCAACCCCCGAGGTCCCCATTGTCAGCGTTATCATTTGTTGCACTAAAATGAGGATCCAGGGCAGCGGGCCAGAGGAAGCAACGGTGCACTCCAGACTCTGGGGGAATATCTGACCCAAGGGGGCTGCTGTTCCTCTCTTGGGTGGGGGCGGGGGTGGGGTGGGGTGAGTGGGAAGGGAGCGCTGCAGCCTAAGGAGAGGGCCAGGGAGGGGAAAGCTGCCCCAGGGCACCCTCAGCAGTGGAAGCATTCCTGCTGCTCCACACTGTGGCCCGCAGGAGGGTCAGGGCGCACCTCCCACCCAGGCCGGGAGCCACGCTGTGGCTGTGGCCGCTGGCTGGGCTGTGGAGAAGGAAGGCTCGCTCTGCCTTGGATCCATTGCAGGGAATGGCCACAATCCCGCCCGCACAGAAGAACCCGAATCTCTACTTGGGGCCACATGTCTCTCACTTTGTTTACAGCTGTGCTCCACACTCAGAAAACTCCCTGGGGTGGCCTCCTCCTTGCCCCCATTCCCAGCCTGACTAGAACTCCTGTCTTGTTTGTCCACAGAGCCTACCTCTGTCTGAGACAGGTGCCTCACCTGGGACCTGTGCTCGCGTGAGTCTGGGACATTCTTTAGCTTACCTGGGCACAAAGAGAATTTTCCATTTATTAAGCAGCGCAAATGTTATTCATCTAATCCTAACTGAATTGTGTCTGGGTATAAAAGGTTGGACTGGGTGACCTCTAGACGTCCCTTCAAATTCTACTATTTCTGACTCTTACCAGACAGCCACCAGAGTAGCCTTCTAAATTCCCAAACCCTACGCTGTCCCTGGTCATCAGCAAGGCAGAGCCTTTCTACCTAGCCTCGAAAGGACAAGAGGTGGGGAGAGGACAGAGAGGTTTTGTCCAAATTTGCTGCAACTCAAGTGGTCATTAGTCCAGGCCTTATCTGAAAGGACAGCAGCTCATGCCCTACTGACCCAGCCTGTCTTCGTTCTGGATTCATAAACCATAACAGAGCATAGTCACCACAGATGCCATGCTCAGGAGAAGCCAGTGTCTAGGCATCAATGTCTAGGCTTTGGGCAGGGCTCTGTCCCCTAGTTCAGGTCCAAAGGCACCTTCCCTTTATCCCCAAGCTTCCCACCCGATCATATGGTAGGACCATTCAAGGGCCTGCCTTATTTCTGACAGCCTGGGCCCCGCCTGGCTTCTGGGTGCTAGGTCCAGTCCAAACTGGGAGGACCACCCTTGTACAGTCCATTCCTCTTGCTCCTGAAAGGAGTTTTCTTTTCAGAAGATGGGGAATAAGTTCCTCCAGGCAGCTGAAATCCACCAAGAACAACAGGTACTTATTTCTCAGCTGTGTCTTCCCTTTCTAAGCAGCCATACTGCTCTGTCCTTCTAGGCTCAGGGAAGAAGTGGTGGGCTAGGCCTCCATTGTCTAGTTGCTAATGATGGCCTTGCAAACCCAAAGTGAAACAAACTTTAGGCATGTGTCTGTCCCCAACTCCTATAAAGTGCCTTGGACAGTGTGCAGCTGTAGCAGGAACCAACAGGAACCTCTCCTTAAAGTTTGGAAAGTACTTCCTCTTTTATTATCTTCTTTGAAGAAGGCAGGGCAGACAATATTACAAATGCCATTGTTTAGGTGAGGCTCAGAGACGTTAATGACTTTGACCAAGATCTCACCCAATTTAAGTCACAGACCTGAGGCTTCAGCCAGGTCTAACTCCAAAACTATTCTGTTACACCACAGCATCATGTGGAATTTTGGGTCTAGAGAGAACCAATAAAAGTGGCACTATGGAACCAAAATCCTTGACACTCCTAGGGAGAAACCCAGAGATGCCCATTTTCATCCCGTGTTCTCTTGGCCACCAGGGATTCTGTGGCAGAAGAGTCAGACGTTTCTTGGGGAAACAGCCAGCAGCCTTAGATGTCTTGTGTTCAGAAGAATCTTGTTGATACCATGTCCAAGCAGCAGGCCTCTGGGACCCACAGAACTGGTAGCCCTCGTGTTCTTTCCCCCATCTAAGGAACCATCCAACCGTCATGTGCAGAGCCCCTGCTGTGGGCAAGGTCCTCCTCTTGTTACCCTGCTGACACTTACAGCGGCCAGCTTGCTGCCCACAGTGACTAAGTATGACTCCTTATCTCTTTCTATCAGACCACAGAGACCTTAGCACTGCCAGGGGCTCTCAGGGATGGAGGGAAGACCTGAGACTGGTTCTAAGGCCAAAAAGGTCTGAGGAGAGAAGAGGAAGTCTTCTTAATCGTGCCTCTAAAGAGCATTCTGATACCCATTCTATTCTCCAGATGTGGAGAGGATTATAGGGGAAATAGGATTCCCATCTGACCCTTTATTCATTCTGAACCCCCCAAAAGGAACCCTGGAGGAGGATGATGAGGGAGCAATAGGTAGCTGGGGCCCTTATTGCTGCGAAGTCATTGACGAAATGGGGAAGTGATTTAATGATAAGAGAATGTGGGAATAGATTGACGGTTTGGAATTACGCTGATGCGAGTTTACCAGAGGGCCAAGGCTAGTGTGAATAAATGGGACAAGAACATTTGTGGGCAAGCAGATGACAGAGATTTGAAGGAGAATTGCATGGCAGAGGCCTCTGCCAGCTGCTTGAGCTTCAACAGCCAAGCTGGCACAAAAGGCAGCTGTCAGAAGTGACTCAACTACTGGTTACCTGGAAAAGTAGTCTTTGCTTTATTTCCCCCTTCATCCATCCTGAGCCAAATTTCTTTTGCTGAACAGGAAAGAGCTAGGAACCCTGGAGGTAAACAAAGACTTTGATCCACATGTGAGTGTGTGTATTTTATGTAACTTCTGGTGGACGCAAATAGATTCAGAGAAATTTCCACCTAAAAAGGCCCCTATAGGGAATCTAGCCCAACCTACATTCCACCCCCTGTTACTCCTGTGGAAACTGAGGCCCAGAGAAGGAAGGGGACCTACCCAAAGTGGTGAGCAAGCCCTGACTCCAGACTTAGCAGAGTGAGGGAATAGAGCAGTCGCTGTCCCACACGGCCCTCTTCTTTCTCCCACTCACAGACTCCAGGCTGGAAATGTGTCGTCGCCTCCTCCCAAGGCATTCTCCCAGCTCTTGCCTCTGGACTGGAAGGCTCTAGACTGGCCCAGTACCAGGAAGTCCTTAGGCTACTCTAGTCCCGCCTCAGGCCCCAACCCTGCCTGGAGTCTCCCCAAGGCCCTGTGAGCACAAAGAAGGAAACTGATTTTTTCTCTTAATTCTTTCAGGGGGGGTTGGGGTGTGCCACTTCTTCATTCCTCCAGCTGGGATAAGGGGGTTTTGTTTTGAGAATGGCCTGGAGCAGGCCCAATGCTGCTTTTGGGGGGCCAGCATCCAGTGTGAGATACTGTGTATATAAACTATATATAATGTATATAAACTGGGATGTAAGTTTGTGTAAATTAATGGTCTATTCTTTGCAAATAAACTGCTCCCCCCACTTCTTGAAATTGTCTTGAGCACTTCCTATATGTTAGGTGCTTCTTTGCAAGTGGCACCACACATGAGCTAGGGGAAGGACCCAGGTACCCATTTTAGAGGGGGCGACAGAAAGAATGTAGTCTGAATATTCTGGCAAAACATCCCCATCATCCTCTCTGCCCCAGACCACATCCCCCATCCCCATCACCTTATATCTTCTATAACCACATGCCCGGTAGGTAGATAGCCTACCAAAAGGCACATTGTCCTGGAGCAGGAACACACAGCATGGAGTCACCCTCAGCTCAAGACTGTGGTATCTATAACATATTTCAGGCCTGGGCCCAAAACAGCTTGGGTAGATCCAGCCTCCAGCTCCTCACGAAGGTCTCATCCCATTTTGCAGATTTTGAGCATTGAGGAATCCAATGTTCAAAGAATTTAAGTAGCTCACCCAAGGTCACCAGCAAGGGAGTGTGTCTGCCTGGTCTGAGTCCCAGTCCAGTACGCTTTCCACCCTGCCATGCTGCCTCCACCACTTGGCCCCAAGCTCTTTGCGTGAATGTTGTAATAAGAAAGAGGCTCCCGGGAAGAAAAGCAGATGGCAAGCTCAAGAACACGTAGCTCAAGGGAGTTCAGGGCACTTTACACAACCCCAGCAGCCTTTGCCCCCATGATATAGGTGGAAAATGTGACATTTAAGCAGCAATGTGCACACAGTAGCACATGACAAATCTGCATTGGCCAGATGTGCAGGGCCTGGATAGTGGAGCCCAGGCTGGTCCTCTGGCCACCTTAGAGGTCTTTTTTCAAAAGGAAACCAGTCACAACAATCTCGCAGACTGTTTAGAAACATGGAAGCTCAGGGAAAATGTAGTCTTTGGCACAAGATGTCACAGGAACAGCAGAAAAGTGGAAGCATGTCTTTGCCCCACTGTGTACAAATCATCACATGAGGCAGGCACCCAGGGCAGAGGCAGCAGATCACACTGTAGTAAACACACACGATGTTCTAGCCCAAATTGTCGAGCTCAGTGCAGGTAAATCACTGGACCAAATGGCATCCACCCAAGAGGGATGGAACAAAGGAGCTGTGTGCCAAATTGTGTAACCTGTCATTGCAACAACCACTGGGCCAAGAGTCTGAGACTTGCCATTCAGAAGGAGAGTTCTTTATGGCTGCTGGAAGCCAGGTACCTCACTTCCATCTGAGCAGTCTGGCTGACTCTCACACAAAGGGCAGACATAGGGCCAGGCAAGTATAGGCAAGTTGCTGGGGGAAAGACAGAGAAAATTAGGCCTGAGCCTGATCCATTGTGTTACAGCTTTATGAGGCAGAAACAGTGTGGACTAGGGAGTAGCAAGGGGTATCAATTACTTCAGCTTTCAACACAAGATCCCACATTGTAAACCTTTAAAAAAATGAGATGCCATGAAATTCAGGACATTGCTTGCTCAGGAACAGGAAATGGGTAAAATGGTTGGAGGGGAATAATTTTGTGTAGCTTTCCAGTTTACAAAGTTCAACCACATCCAATATCATCTGATCATCCCAACAGCCTTTGAGGTAAGCAGGGGAGGGATTATTAAACCCATTTTACAGATGAGGAAACTGAGGCTCAGTGGTGACTGATTGCATCAAAGTCACATGGCTTCAAGGTGGTGGAGCCCGAACTCAAAGCCCACCAGCTCTCAAGGCATCCAGTCTTGCATAAGTCTTGATGCCATGAGATGGAGCTGTTTGAGAGGTAGAGAAGGAAAGACATGCGCAGGGACCTTAGAGCTCTCAAAACAGACTAGTTGGGGCACAAAGTATCAGAAGATGGGATTTTTATTCTGTCCATTGTTTTCCTTAATGCTGGTGCCAAGGTGCCTTCAGGGTACCTTTCCCCTAGGGTCTCCCCTGCTTCTTGGGGCTATCTCCCCTGTAACCACAAGGGAAAGGCAGAGAAGAGCTGGAAGGAGAAAGCAACAAAGTGGGAAAAAGAGTGCAGAAAACATCCAAATGGACAGCCCCTTCCCACAATGAGGACTGGCCAAATCAGGAGCAGGAGCCCTGCCCCATAGGGCTGTGGTCCCCAACCCCTGGGTCGCAGACTGGTACCGGTCCATGGCCTGTTAGGAACTGGGCCGCACAGCAGGAGGTGAGCGGGAGCGAGTGAAGCTTCATCTGTATTTACAGCTGCTGCTCCCCGTCACTTTCCATCCCCCTACCCACCCTGGGTCCATGGAAAAAAAGTTTTCCATGAAACTGGACCCTGGTGCCAAAAAGGTTGGGGACCACTGCCGTAGGGGACTTTTGTCCTCCTGTTTTCACTGGTTCCATCATACCTTCCAGCCAGGCTGAGAGGCTGCTGGGGATGTCTGTCAAATTATCACCAGCTCCTGGGTCTCTGAGATGCCAAACTTGGTCTTATGCTCATCAAACAGTTTGCGTAGAGCATCGATATAGAGTGCGTGGTATTTACCCACAATCTCCTGGCTCGGATTCTCAATCTTGGGCAGTGGTAGAGGCTCCCCAACTGCCAGGGGAGGCAGAGAAGGAAAAAGGGAAAAAAGCATCAGAATAGCTCAGTCCTCAGTATGGCCCCAGGCCTCAAGCCCAGGCTCTCCCCACCCTCACCTCAAAGCCACCATTCATCTAGCCAGGCTCCCTGCCTCTGAGCATAGCCCAGCCTCAGAGCTGGATCCTGTATCCTAGACCAAGGCTGCCAGCAGAAGGGCCCACTCACCAATGGTGGTCACAGGCCGAGTATAGGGAAGAAAGCCCCAGGAGTTCTTGGTGAAGCCACGGCCATAGAAAGCACAAGGGTAGATGTGTACCATTCTCCGGAACCACTTCTGGAAGCGGTTGGCCAAGCCCCCAGGAGTAAAAATGTGCTGATCGTAGAGGTCTGTCTCCCCAAAGGCATATGCAGGGATTAGAGCCACCCTGCAGAGGAAATGCATGTCCTTTGATGCCCAGAAAGGTAGGGACTCTGCTAAAAAGCCAGGCGGGCTAACTGCCAGTGGTCCCTGCATCTGCCTGCAGGCTCCTCAGACCCCAGCCCAGCTGTGCCTAGGTCCAAGCTGAATGTGGGGGCTCCATGGCCTAGCCCTGGCTGCCTGTGGGGGAAGAGCAGCAGTAAGCTACAGGGAGCAATCCCAGCCCCTCCTGTGAAGCCCCAGGTTTGAAACACTGGAAGATAAGACCCAAGGGCCATGTCAGTTGGCTTTCTCCTCTTTAACCCACAGGCTACGCTTGGCCATCTCTGAGATGGGGTTGCAGGCAATCCCCTTTTATAGAGGAACTGGCCCAGATGAGAGACTGGTGTGAGGGATAACAGGCTCAGGGCTGGCCCTCTACCCTTTCTTCTTAGGCAGAAATGCCTCCAGGACCTGGCCTTGGCTCTACTCCAACCCAGAGGTGGCTTTCCTCCACCCTCTTTTTTCTCCTATGTTTAATTGACAAATAAAAATTGTATGTATTTATGATGACTATAGTTAATAACAACATATTGTATACTTCCATCTCCCTCTTTAAAGACCACTTCCTCAAAACCCCTTCCTCCCTCCCTGCTGGGCTTTTGAATCCCCTTCCCCCAGTCTGGACCAGAGCTGTCCTTACCCATGTCGAAGGGCCATGCGCACAAAGCCAGACCGGTTCTTCAAGACCAGCGTGGAAGAGCCTGGCTGGCTGTGTCTGCACTCAGCCAGGCCGCCAACCACTACGATGAGCATGTTGCCTGTGCCTCTACGGGTAAGCAGAAAGTCCATGGAGGACTGGCTCACAGAGCAGGCACCTGGCGAGCAGAGAAAGCCAAACAGTCCTTGGCCACTTCCCAAACCCCCTAACTTTCCTCCCTATCCCCTCAAAGGAGGGAGGGAGCAAGGAGCCTCACTTCAAGCAGGTGAGCCTAGGGTAGCTGTTTAAGACCAGAGGGGACCATGGCGTTGGCCTTGCTCTCACCCATTGCCCTACACTTCTCCCTTGGGAAGCAATTTCTTCTTTGGCTTTATGTCCCAGGAGCCAACTCACCTGTAGCCATTACATATTCTCTGAGGAAAGGCACCCAGAAAAAGGCTCCCAATGTGAGCATATAGGGGGTGATGCCAGGAAAGATCTTGGAGAAACCTGACATCTCTGTGGAAAAGTGGCCAAAGCATGCGTGGGACATGAGTCCATGAGGGTGGCAGGCAAGGATGTAGTTGTGGCTGGGGGAGATATCATGAGTCTTCAGAAGCTGTGGGGGAAAGTGGAGTCAGGAGGGCTACAGCCGGGGAAGGGGACTCCTCTTTCGGCCAGAGACGCAAAAGGGAAAGGGCTGCTGGGCCCAGCCATGCAGGTTGGGCAATGTACGCCCCCAGCGGGTGTCGCTCTCACGGGCCGCGACGTGGACCATGCCCCCCACCCCTAACCTGACGCAAGCCCCGGCACTGGAGCCGGGGCTGGGCCCGGGGCCTGAGTGGGGACCTGGGGCTACTCACCTTGAGCGGGAAGTAATTGCAGTAGTGTCTCCAAAGACACCACCTCCTCACACAGTGAAAGCGGCGGCCACCTGAAAACAGAGGCGATGCAGCCGAGCCTTGCCCACCCCACCGTGGCCCGCCGCGGGTGCCCTCGCTCACCGCCATGTCCCGGCCTCTTCACTGACAACCAGGGTGGGCCAGTTGTCATGTCACTGTCAACCAGGGTGGGCCCCAGTAAACATCGGGGCCAGTTTAGGACAGACATAGCTTCTGCTTCACTAGCTGCCCTTCTCCTAACCCAGTCCGCTTCTGATCTGGGCCTTTCTAGCGCCTTAAAAGGACCTCTTCCCTCAGCTTCTCTAGCCCAGGGAGGGACAGGCGGAAGGGTCGCCTGAGAATCGGCCAGAGCCTTTTAGGACTCTAATGAGAAAGGAGGAAAGAGCATGTGATGTGCGACGACACGGGGCCGCAGGGCCCTTACCTCGCTCAGGGGTTTTCCAGTCAAAAGCCAGCCAGGTGAGCATGAGCACAGTAGCAGGCCAGTACGGCGTGAACAGCACCAGGTAGAGGTTGACAAGGATCACGGTGATCACTGGAGGAAGCCCGGCCCTGAGTCAATGCATTGTGAACCGCCCCTCGCGCTGGCCCTCTCTCTGGAGCTGTGTCCACCCCAAGGTCACACACGCTCTCAGCCAGGCCCACTCAGGGCTCTCACTTCCTCACCCCGGCGCACGGCCACATGCCCACCTCCCCAGGCCTCTCTCCTCTCTGTCCCTGGGAACCGGATTCGGATCTGGAAGGCAAGGTGTGCTCCTCCCCAGCCGCACCCTGCACGGTAAGGGCAGGGAGCCAGTGTTGGGCCCACAGGTCAAGAGTCCTGGAACGGTTTTCTTCTAACTCACGTTTTCCTCGCCGTATCTTCTCTGCGAGGCATCAGTGAAGGGAATACCACAGAAACCAAAACTCACCTTCAGCCAGGTTGGGGGCGTACAAGACAGCAAACAAGAAACAGAAGAAAACACAAGCTGGAACAGAATGAGGCACTGGGCCGGCAAGCTCCAGTAAGATGGGAAGAGTGTAGGTTACGGTAGTTAGGAAAGTGTCACTGGAGATGAATCACAGAAAGCCACACTCGCTTAGAATTACTACTGGACTCAGTTTTTAAAACAGCTGTGAAGAAGATAATGTGAGAGAGTGGGTCAAAATAAACATTAGAAAAGACAAAAAAAAAAAA
>VBSM01000937.1:1143279-1168385 GCA_008086735.1 Cheirogaleus medius | reverse complement strand
CAGTTTGAACACAAGTTTTTGCCTTGACTTCTTGCTGGAGCCCCATGAAAATTATCATTAAAATGTTTTTTAAGATATAAACCCACAAGAAGAAAAAGAATTACTGCAGTGCAAACAGTGGATAAGAGATATCACCAGAACACTTGCATGCAGGAAAAGAGATGGAGGAGAGGGTAACTGACTCATAACAACAAAAGCTGAAATCTAGTTACCTGCACGGGGGATGCGTACAAGAAGCAAGCCTGTTTGTACCGGGAAATGTAGGAAAGACTCAAAATTTGGAGGCACCATGTGTCATAAAAGGCAGGCATGAGGCACAGGGCTAAAAAAACCCCAGAGGATTGGTGGAAAGTGTGCTAAAGAACTAGAACCCCAGGTCCCCCCCACTCCCCTCCACAACTGGATGATAAGAGGATCATTCTCTAAAAAATTGAACCAAAGAGACTCTAGACTCAAATACACCAGACACAGCTAAGATATTCTATATGCAGGCAAATTATTAATCAAGTATGAAGGTAGAAGAAAAACAATTTCAGATATACACAGGCTCAGATAATTTGTCTCCCATGCCCCTTTCTCAGAAAACTACAGGAGGATGTGCTTCACCCAAATGAAGGAGTAAATCAAGAAAGAGAAACGCATAGGATCCAGGGGAAAAGGGGATCCAGTGAAGGAGGGCAGTGAGCAGGGTGAGGGGTAGGGAGAGGTGAGCAAGGTGCCCAGGACACAGCATTGAAGGAGACACTCACTCTTGGGGTCATGCAAGCACTGGCCCAACACTTGCACAGCCCTGAGAGTGAGCACCTTTTAAAATTGTGAACCAAAGTTTCCTCAAGGGCCCTGGAGGTGACAGCTGTGCATGAGGCCAGACTGTAACAGGAAGATGCTGGGCTCCAGCAGCGATATCCTCAGTGTGTCCTGATGTGTTTGCACATATTGAGAAATGTGCACGTCTGTGCAGACTCAGGGGATGAATTAGTGATAACTAATAGATTTCCCATAGATAACAAAAGAAGTTTAAAATGAGGCAATTACTAACTCCAGGGAAAACAAGAAGTTGCATGGGAAAGGAAATATAATCTTGGTACACTAAATAGCTCCATTGCGAATAACATTTCCTAGTCGTAGGCGTTTAACCAAAACCTGTGCTATACCAATTTGGGTAGCATGGGGGAAGAAAATGTTCTAGTCATAGTGTATAGAGCCAAATCCTCATCTTCCATATTATGAAGCCAATAGTAAATGTCTAAAATTGTTACATCAGAAAATAATAATATTTAGAAATTCTAAATAATAAAATTTAGAAATACAGAAGTACATACCAGAAGAAAGAGCTAACAAAGTTGAAAAGGACCGCCTCGGGGAAATAGAACTAAGGGTGGAGCAAAAGCCAGTAGTTTTAGGCTTTTGATATGTGCCATTTGAAAAGAGGCACGAGTCTAGTGCAGAGGGCACCTTCCAGTTTCCCTCAGGCTTTGCTCAAACCCAGACAGTGTTGGGGACATCTTGTGAGTGTGGCCTCAGGCAGAGCGCCTTGTGACGAGATGAGTTCTGGATTTGCCACTTACCACGTGTGTGAACAAAGATGTCGCTGAACCTCAGTTCCCCATGTAAGTTAGTGAGGGAGGGGCAGGCGCTCTTCTGCCTGCCCCAACTCCAGTGGCAGACTTTGGAGTGCCCAGACAGGGGCAGGCAGAAGGGCTCCTCTCAACCCTCCTTAGCCTTTTTCTGTTCCTCCCACCCCTCTGCCAGCTCACACCGGAACCCAATCCCTCAATATCGCTTCTTCCCTTTCTCTCACCCACATCTTCTGATCACCAAGTCCTATTCATTTTACTCCAATCTTCCCTCTTCTTTCCTTTTCTCTCCATCCCATCACCACTGGCCTGGTCCACATCACCACCATCTCTCACCTGGATTATTGCAACAGCCTCCTGCCTGGCATCGCCAACTTCCACTCCTATCTTCCTACATTCAGTTTGCTGTGCAGAGCTATCATGTTCTCTCAGAACCACAAATCAGATGCCATCGCCCGATGCCAAACCCCATCATGGCTCCACATGGCCCTCAGGAAAAAGTCCAAACTCCTTTCCATGATTTACAATGCCTGACACAATCTGTCCCTTGCCTGCTTTCCAGCCTCTTCTTTCTTCCCTCTCTAGTTCATTCATTCAGTAAATATGTATCAAGCACCAATTCTGTGCTTCTCACAGCCCCATCCCACTTAACCACTGGCAGCCCCTTGAATGCATTTTGCTCTCCCCACATCCTAGACTTTTCATATGTTGCCCACCCTGTGCTTCAAACACCCTTCCTTTCTACGCATATTTCCTATTTGTCCTTCAAGAGTCAACCCAATTCAGTAGAAAAATGGGCAAAGGTCATGAATGGGCAGGTAACAGAAAAAGAAATGCTATTAGCTGATACACATATGAAAAGATGCTCGACCTCATCGGAAATCAAGGAGGTTCAAAATAAGTCTAGGAGTCACTGCTGTTTACCTATCACTTCTGGTTGGAGGTTTCTGTTTACCTATCCCTTCTGTTTACCTTCTGTTTACCTATCGCTTCTGGTAGTAAGGACTGCATATGAGCTCACCATTCACTTTCCTTCCCATGCTATGGTCATCCCTTAAGCCACATTTTGCAGCATCACAATTTGGTGGTGCCTTCATCAGCCTGAACATGAGTGTCCACAGTGAGCAGAGACTCCCACCAGCCTGTGTTGGACATTCAGCATGAACAAGTAACAAACATTTGCTGGGGTAAGCCACTGGGATTTCAGAGTTAATTTGTTACATGGCATACCTAAACTATCCTGAGTATTATACCCTAAATGCCAGCTCCATGCTACAAAGGCCTATCTGCATTCTTCATTCTCAGATAGCTTACAAAGTCATTTAGTTCATGCCCTTCACTCCAGCCAGTACTCACCTGAACCACTAGGCCAGGTGAGTGGTTTTTTTCCAGGCGCCCCTTCCATAGCAATGATTTGTTTCAGTGGCCAGCATATAAATAACTTATGCAAAGCGTTTGTGGTGATGTATGAGTTGAAAGAAATGGATGGGCCGGGCTAGGTGGCTCACACCTGTAATCCTAGCACTCTAGCGGAGGCAGGAGGATCGCTCAAGGTCAGGAGTTCGAGACCAGCCTGAGCAAGAGCGAGACCCCGTCTCTACTAAAAAATAGAAAGAAATTAGCTGGACAACTAAAAATATATAGAAAAAATTAGCCAGGCATGGTGGCGCGTGCCTGTAGTCCCAGATACTCGGGAGGCTGACGCAGGAGGATCGCTGGAGCCCAGGAGTTGGAGGTTGCTGTGAGCTAGGCTGACGCCACGGCACTGCAGCCAGGGCAACAGAGTGAGACTCTGTCTCAAAAAAAAAGAAAAAAAGAAAGAAAGAAAGAGAGAGAGAGAGAGAGAGAGAGAAAGAAAGAAAGAGAAAGAAAGAAATGGATGGATAAACGGTTGAATTCCTCCGGATGAGAAGTTTCCAAAGCCTTCCTCTGCCACCCGGCCAACTCTCTCTCACCGATGGTTTGCTTGAGTCCCTGCGGTCACAGCTAAGCCCTTTTCCTTGGGTAGCCTCAGTGGAACTACTCCCTATCTTCCCAGTACACGGCCTCCACACCCCAGTGTAGACCCAGGAGGGCTCGCCATACATGCCCGCAGCAAGGCACATGCACGCACATGACACAGGCACCCTGCATAGCCGCACACCCGGATGTGCACACACGCCCACGCGGACACGCACAGATCCCACCAGTACCATGCCCAGCTGGATCAGGCCAGAGGCCAGGGTGACCAACCATCTTGGTTTGCCTGGGACAGCCCGAGTTTGAGAATTGAATGTCCTGTGACCCTAAAATCCTTCGAAAGTCCCAGGTAAGCCAGGACGGTGGGTCACCTCACCAATGGCTGAAGAAGACTCACCGATAAGGAAGGCACTGAGCGCCCACTGGAAAACAGCAAAGACCTCCATGGCGGTCTTGAGGTCCTTCTTAAAGGGCAAGAGCATTATGCCCAGGGTCCCAGTGGCTCCAAGGAAGTGCTATTCTGCTGCCCAGCCCTGACTGCTCGGGGCCTGTGGAGTTTCCTCTCTTCATGCTTTCTTCTCCAGCCCCTGCCTCGTCTCCGCCCTCTGTCCCACCCCTTGGCAGGATTGCGGGACCACATACCGCCTCTGCTTGTGCAGTTCCTTCCAGGTGCCTACCCACCTGCACTTTTACCCACTTGGGCATGGCCTAGGCTGAGATTGTGACAGCCCTGGCACACCTGGGTAGAGAAATGTGGACGAAGCCCTAGTGTGGGAAGTGACTGGGTGTGGGTGTGTGTGCTGGCAAGATGCCTCCGGGGCCAGTCTGGGTGGGGGGAGCAGTGGGCAGGAAGAAGACCAGGGCTCAGATGGGACATGGGGTCTGCATTTCGGTTTCTGAGGCCCTGCTGTCTATGGTCTCTCGGTGACAATGTGATTGGACGGCAGAAGAGAGGAGATCACAGGCCAGGCCTAAAAATACCTTTAGCCTTTTCATCAGTCTGGGAGAAGTCATTACTCACAGGAAGAGACATCACATGTGTATGTGAGCTATAGTAGGTGCTCAATAAACTTTTTATTGAATGACGAAATGAATGTTAATACATATGGTATTATTCTGTGTACACGAAATTTTAGAATAGGCAAAACTAATCAATAGTGAAAAATCAGAGCAGTGGTTGCCCCTGCTAGGGGATTGACTAGGAAGGGGCATGACGGAACTTTGGGGGATAACAGGGATGTTCTCTATCTTGATAGGACTTTGAGTTACACAAATCAAAACCCCATTTGTGAAAACTCAGTGAATGTACACTTAAAATTTGTGCATTTCACTGCATGTACATTTTCCCTCAAAAGTAAGCAAATATTGAACTTTCATTAATGCTGGAGTGTTTAGGGGTGAAGAGTACTGATGTCTGCAGTATACCTTGAAATGCACATAAAATATATTGATGGATAGAGGGATGTAGTGATGAAGAGATATGTAATAAATCAAATAGAGCGAAATGTTATCTGCACAATCTAGCTGGTGGGTGTTCACTGTATGATCCTTTCAACTATTCCATAGGTTTGAATTTTTTATAATAGAATTTTGCAATAAAACCTCCCTCAAGATCATAATAAAAAATAAATTTTAAAAATGTGACTTCTCCATGCATGTATATGTGCACACGTGGTCTTTGCATGTGAGTATATATATATATATATATGTACAAAAGAAAATATGTATTTAGTTGTCAACACGTTTATATACCAGGTTGGGTGGCTCTCCCAGTGTGTGCCTATGTGTGATGGGGTGTGTCGGTGTGAAGGCCTCCAAGCCCAGCCAGGCGTGTGCTATGGGCCAAGTACACGTGACAGAGAAAGACTGGAAAGGTTTCTCAATGCAACATGATTGAGGATGTAGTATACGCACTATTCTAGGCAGCTGGGTCAAATCAGTGAGCAAAACAAACCAAAAAAAATGCATGCTTTTGTGAAGTTTACATTCTGGTATAGGAAGACAGATGATAGAAATTACTGAATTAACTAATTACATAGCACGTCATAAGGTGATAAATGCTATGGGAAAAAAGAATTTTGAGCAGAGTAAGAAGGATCCAGAGCACTGGATGGTAGGAAGAGATTGGACAGGGAGAGCAGACTTTACAATTTTAAAGAGTGGTCAGGGAAGGCCACACTGAAAAGGTGGCATTACAGCAAAGGCTTGAAGGAGATGAAGAAGTGAGCCATGTGGCTGTCTGGATTGAGAATGTTCCAGGCAGGGGAAATAGTCACAGCGGAGCACAGTCCCTGAGATAAAGTGTCCCTGGCAGGTTTTGAGGAGCAGCAAGAAGACTTGAGCCAAGCGAGTAAGAGGCACTGAGGAGGTGAGGTCAGAGGGATTGGTATGGGCATGGAGGGCCTTGTAGGCCAATGTAAGGACATGGCCTTCTACTCTGACCAAAATGGGGAGCCTTTGTAGGGTTTTGAGCAGAGAAGAGACAGGATTGATTTATGCTGTTAAAGGGTGTGGAAGGAGGAGGAGAGCTTTGAGGGGCTATGGCAATAATCCGCTGCGAGAGATGATGGTGCCTCAGGCCATGTTGGTGGCAATGGAGGTGGTGAGAAGTGGTCGGATTCTCAGTGTATGGAACGTGTGATGTTCTCCTCTGAAGTTGAGGCCCCACTTGGACCCTCTCCTTTCTGAGGCCCAGATGCCACCAGAGGGGAATCCCGTTGGTGAGCACCCACTATGGGTCCCGCTCTGGCCTAGGTGTCTTCCCTGAATCCAGTGTTGTCCCACCCAACTTGACAAGAAATCCGTGGAGGGTGTTGGGTGCAGCTCCCCTCTTTGGCTGGAATGGTGGCTCTGTGAAGGGTGGGTGGCAAGTGAGGCGGAAAAGGGCAGCAGGGCCAATCTCCAAAAGAGTCCGGACCCCCCCTCCCCCCGTACTGGCCTCAATCCTGTGGGCACTGAGGAGGTGAGGTCAGCTTCTGAGCAGGGACAGTGACTTGTGCCAAATGCCACAGTAAGACAACTTTCAGGCACAGGGGTGGCTGTCAGGGCCCAGTTTCCCCAATGACTAACACACACACTCACCCTTTTCTCCTTTCTAACACCCACTTGCAGGCCCAGCCCCACCTCCACGCAGAGTAAGTGGCTCTTGGGGATTTTCACTGGCACAGAAAGGCTCGCTGGCCCAGATCCCTGTCCCCATTATACTGACGTTATTGTTTGGGGTAGGGGTGGCCCAGGACCCAGGCTCCTGTTAGGGGAACTTCCTGAGACTGTCCCCTATTGGGAGAACAAAGCTCCATAAACATTGAGCACAGGTGGAAGGCAAGGGCCAGACCAGGCTCCGGCGGCTGGGAAAGAGCCCACCTGGGCATGTGGCGTGGAGGTGAAGGGGGAGAGGAACCACAGGTGATGGCCATGATTCGGACTCGGCCCCTGGGTTGACACTGGGGACAGGAAACACAGGAAGAGGAGCACTTCTTGCAGGGTGAATGGAGCAAAGTATGAGCTCATTTGGGGCCACCATGTGTGAGCGGGCCCCGCGGGACAAGCAGGCTCTGTGATCACTAGTAAAGCCAGCTGCTGGTTCCTAAAGCGTGTTCTGCCGACCCTGGGCTTCCAGGAAGAGACTTGCTACAGGGGCAACTGGAGCGGGGCCCGTGACGGGGAGGCTGAGCAGAGGACTCTGGCCTCAGCAGCCTCCTTTTAAAACAGGGCACCAGCTCTCTGAATCTGTTTACAAGTGGAATTCC
The DNA here is from genome assembly GCA_008086735.1 of Cheirogaleus medius. Taxonomy (NCBI): domain Eukaryota; kingdom Metazoa; phylum Chordata; class Mammalia; order Primates; family Cheirogaleidae; genus Cheirogaleus; species Cheirogaleus medius. Next base: position 1,161,100 of record VBSM01000937.1, on the reverse strand, counting down.
ACGAAAGGCTGTATTTGACAGAAGCGCCGTGGTTGGGGGTGGGGTGGAGGAAGAGGAACATTCTTCAAGGCCATGTGGAGGCCTAGCAGGGAAAGGATCTGCACTTCTCTGCCAAGGAGAACCCGCCTCAGCCCAGCTGGGGGTGGGCTACGGGCCAAGTGCATGGGGCCCCAGGACACTTCCAGGAGCCAGTGCCAAGCAGCAAGTGGAGACTGCAGCGGCCTGAAAAGAGAAGAAGAGCTGCCTGCTGGAGAGGAAGAAGGCCTGGGCAGAGCGGTCACTTCACTCCCCTCTGCCGAGCTCTGAGGGGACCTCATTCGTATCAAGCCTGGCCCTGGGGAATTGTGTTGTCCCTGCCTCTTCACGTATCTGTCCACTGACCCCGACTCCTCAGCTCCCCAGCCTGATCTGAGAGCTCTCGGGGGCAGGGATTGAGTGCTACTGAGTCTTACTGTCCTCATATACCCTGCCACCAACACAGGCCACACAGTAAACACTCACTCACTTGTTAGAAAAAATGCCTGAGTGGGTGGAGGTCTGGCCCGTACGGCACTGGGCAAACCTCTGAGACTTGGTTTCCTCACTCATAAACAGGAGATAATGAGCTGTCCCTCTCAGATGTGTGAGAATCCAGAGAAGTAACAGATGGCCAATCAGTTTGTGACCTGTGAAATGATGTCCACATGTAGGTTGCCACTGTCACTGTCATTAAGAGAAGGGGCGGGAAGGGTCAAGACAGGCACTGAGGAGTGAAGGCCCAGAGTTAAACTGAACCTGTCTGGGGATGGGCTTCCCCCTGAGCAGCGTTACCTTCGAGAAGGGATGTCAGAGATTCAAGAGCAGAAGCCACGGTAGTGTGAACGCTTGGAATAGTTTAGAAGCTCTGCCTTCCTGTCCTCACAGAGAAGGCCGTGTACCCAGCTGATGCATCTGTGTGCATCCCACCATCCTAACACCAAACAGAGAGATGGTCAAGGCTCTTTGGGGGCTTCCAGTTCTCAGTCCTATTCCCCTCCATCATCTCGCCACTCCATCCTCACAAAATTTCTGGATATTCTGATGCTCATATGTTGTCAGAGCTGGAAGGGCTCTCAGAGTTTTCTAATTCCAAGCTGCCCAAAGGAGGACACCCTACGGTCTTCACTGAGCCCCTGCCGGTGAAATCCTTCTTCCTGCTTTTAGACCTAGGCTCAAACCCCACTGGTCCTACTCTAGGCCCCTGGAAACGGACAAAAATAAAGCCAGTCCTTCCCTTATATAGCCATTTTCACCCCACCCAACCGGGTTGCCAGATAAAATACAAGATGCCAGTTAAATTTGAATTGCAGATAAACAATGAATAATGTGTGAGTGTAAGAATGTCACAAATATTGCATGGGACAAACTTACACTCAAACATTGTTGCAGGGAACAAATACTACATGGGCCATACTTATACTCAAACATTATTTACTGTTCATCTGCAATTCAAGTTTGACAGAGTCCTATGCCTTTATTTGCTAAATTTGGTAACCCTATGACCAGACCAGGATTGAGTGGTCAAAGCAGCTGGCACAGCCAGGCCTTGTCCATCACATCCAGGTAGAGCTCACTCAGTGGCTCAGGAGGCCTACATGTCACCCTCAATTTCTCCGCTGCCCCAGAGATCCGCTGCCCCGCTAGCCCCCATGCCCTGCACTTAATGCTTTGCTCAAATTCTTCCAACAGAGTCCCCACTATGCTGGATGATTTTTCCTGCATGCCTGGCACCCGCTCCCATTCCACCCATCTCTACTGAAGGAAGAAGGCCTGCTGGGCAGGGATTTTAGGCATGCTGGCTCAAGTGCCTGTTTTCTCTTTCTCTCATTTGGCAAACTAAGAATCATCAGGGGATGAAGGCCTAACTAAGAAACCAAAACAGGGGATGAGTGATGGGGGAAGAAAGGCTGAGCCTGAGCTAGCACAAAGGTACCGGTAGGCCTCTAAACACTCAGCGGATCGGAAATGACCACTCTCCTTTGCCCTGGTGGGCAATGGGTATGTTTCCTGTTTCCAAAGGGCTCCCAAGATTTGGGTCCCTCACGTGGACATTCCTTCCCAAAGACTAGCCTTTACCTCCAACTTCATGCCACTGGCGACAGCAATAAGTCTGAAACTCTCTCATGCATGCTCATGCAATCCCTTCACAGATATGGAAGGGGGGTATGTAGACTATCATTGTGGAGGAACAGAGGGAGAAAGGGGCTAGGAGCCTAGTCGAAAGCAACATTGTGAACCTCCCTTCCAAAAGTCAGCTTCAATGTTGTATGTAGCGCTATAGTTGTTTTTCATCTGTCTTCTCCTATTTGGCTATATGCTGCTTGAGGTTAGGGATCTCTGTCTGTTTTGTTCACTGTTATAGCCTCAGTGCCTAGAACAGTGCCTTGCACATTATAGGGTTGATAAATGGTGGCTGAATGACTGACTGGATGAATGAACAAAGCAGGTCAGGGATAAGAGCGGGGTGAGGAACAAGGTTGGGGTCAGTAAAGAAATCAGGCCTGAGCAAAGCAGGAAACTTTGTGGCCTTAGAGCCTTGAAGGACATGTGGGAGGATGAGGAAAGAGCAAATCCTCAGTGATCTACTCAAAAGCCTTCAGTAAGGCTGGCTCCCTGTTGCCCAATCTGCTGTACCCCCTTACTCACATTCCAACACCTACAGTCCAGCGATATAATCCTTCATCAGCAAGTTCTAGGGAGACAGTGATTCTCTAGATGCCCAGGTGTTGTGAGCCCAGGACACGATGGGATGATTTCCCCACATCCTCACTCTTTAGATTCAAATATCTCTGTGTGCCATTGTGTCTAATTAGGACAACTTGGATATAATGGCTTATGTTTGACAATTTCTCAACACTCCTCGAGTTTACTGAAAACTTCCTTCTGATGTGGGTTAATTCAGACAGACACTTAGCAACCATTAAACTCTGAACTAATGAGGGCACTGATTACCATGGAAACTGCCATCTCTAGTGACCTCTGAAGGGGAGGAGGAATGGGGAGTGGTGAGGAGGAAGGGGGCAGATGTGGGGGTATGAACTGGGGAGCAGGAGCTGAGAGGCAGGGATTGAGGTATGGTAGAGGGAAGGAACTGCCATTTGTTACTGGCCTCCTTGGTGCCAGGCACTGAGCAAAGCATTTGACATACATTCAATCATCACAGCCCCCTCCAAGATTGGTTTTCGTTCTCCTCCCCTCCCACCTCGTTGACTGGCAAAGCATAACTGTTAATCAATAGGATGGCATATCACTGTTCCCTGTGTCTCTTATTGGAAAAGGTAACCTTTAACACCCTGCCATCTCATCCTTATCAAAGTTCAGTTGTGAGAAATGATATTCATAGAGAGATGCCTGAAGAGCAGGCAGCTCAGCCATTGCTAGAGACATGTGGCTCTAAAAGGCAAGGCCTGTGCTCTGGATGTTAGATCATAATCTCCAGATGGGAGAGTGCATGTCGGGGGAGTAGGCTTCAGTGCAGAGCTGGAAAAGGCAGATTCAATATTATAATAACTATAGTTTCCTTAACACAAACTACAGACAGGAAAGCTCAACATCTGCAAAGCTGGTTTTTCTGCACTCCAAGCCACAAAAACAAACCCATGCAATTGGGCTTGACATTCAAAGAGACCTGTCACTCCTTTCACACAATCTGAAAAAGAAATCTTGATTGCAGCAAACAAGCAGAATCTACGTGACCATTGCTATCATGCTATCAAAGTCCAAATGATGTCTCTTTCAGGATCAGCATAATGGTTTTCTAAAATTATCATTGCTTTGATTCATTTTAAGTCACAGTATTTAATTTCTTTGAAACAGGCAAATGACAGTAAGATAGGGTGTGAAGAATTTCTGTTTATTTAAAATAAGATGGGGAAAGATGAAGTAGACATCCTTTGCCCTATTCCTCTTTCTTTTACAACTGAAAACCCTGAACATTATATATAAAACAAACATAACAAGACTCTGAAAGGTGGAAAGAAGGCAGACCACCTAGGGTCCTCAGGATGGGAAGAATGACATTAGTTTTCTTTTTGCCTCATATATCCCAGATTCGGAGTTGAAGAAGCCAGAAAACAAAAACAAAAACAAAACAAAACATTAACAAAAAGAGTCCCAACAAAAGCCTGTTTTCTCTAGCCAAAGAACTAGGAAAGAATTAACCTAGCAAGAAAGAAAATTTTTAGACAATAACCACTCTACTCCAGACAAAACCAGAGAAAAACTATAGCCCCACTGATATCCACACCAATGAAGACTGAAAGGGGGCCTAGACTTCCACCCTCTGAGACTGTAAGGACGTGTCTCAATAGCTCCAATTCCCTGCTGGTGTGGTGTCAAGAATGGAGTGGCAGCCGGGCGCGGTGGCTCACGCCTGTAATCCTAGCACTCTGGGAGGCTGAGGCAGGTGGATCGCTCAAGGTCAGGAGTTTGAAACCAGCCTGAGCAAGAGCGAGACCCCGTCTCTATTAAAAATAGAAAGAAATTAATTGGCCAACTAAAAATATATAGAAAAAATGAGCCGGGCATGGTGGCGCATGCCTGTAGTCCCAGCTACCCGGGAGGCTGAGGCTGGAGGATCGCTTGAGCCCAGGAGTTTGAGGTTGCTGTGAGCTAGGCTGATGCCACGGCACTCTAGCCTGGACAACAGAGTGAGACTCTGTTAAAAAAAAAAATGGAGTGGAGACTTTCATCCCCCTGGCAGATAATGAGACCCACCTATATACATTATCTCAACTGACATCCAGAATTCCACCCCCACTTTGAAGTAATGAAGTGCTCCCCTTTTCCCTTCTGTGGGAACGTCAAAGACCTAGTGGTGAGTCAAGACTTTCTCCACCGTCCAGTGATAAAGAGGCCACCCTGCCACCCCCTGCCAAGTGTCAGAGGAGGCAGTAACAAAGGAAACAGCAACCAGGCACCCCTACCCTTCCCAGGCAGAGAGGTACCAGTGGAGACCTAGTATGGAACAGAAACTCTCAATCCTGCCAAGCAGTAATGAGAAGCCCTCCAACCTTGGTTAGTGGAAGCCAAGTGGGAAACCTAGACTTCCACCCCAACTTGCCTCTTCCCCTGAAGTTGGCAGTGTCAAAAGAAACCCAATGAAACAGAAGGTTTAAAATAGATCCAAAGTCTCATGACATAATATCCAAAATGCCCAGGTTTCAGTCAAATATAACTCATCATACTAAGATCCAGGAAGATCTCAAACTGAATGAAAAAAAAAAAGACAATAGATAGATGCCAAAATCAAGATGACAGAGATGTTAGAATTATCCGACAAAGGTTTTTAAAGAAGCCACTATACAAATGCTTCATCAAGCAACAAATATACTTAAAGCAAATGAAAAAAATAGAGTCCCAGCCAAGATTAAAAGTAGAAAAAGAAAATTATAAAGAGAAAAAGAAATAGAAAGTATCAGCAAAGAAATAAATGATATGAAAAAGAACTGAATGAAAACTGAAAAATACAATAACCAACACAAAAAACAAATCAATGGATAGGCTCAACAGCAGAATGGAGGGGACAGAGGAAAGACCAAGTGAAATTGAAGACAGAACAATTAAAATTACCCATTCTAAACAACAGAGAGAAAATAGACTGGAAAAAAATAATCAAGAGAATAAGAAGATGAGCCACAGACTGGAAGAAAATATTTGCAAAAGACATACCTGATAAAGCACTATTACCCAAAATATTCAAAGAACTCTTAAAACTCAATAATAAGAAAATGAACAATCCAATTTAAAAAATGGGCAAAGGTCCTTCACCAAAGATATACGGATAGCAATTAAGCATATGAAAACATGCTCAACATCCTATTGTTACCGAAAGCTTCCAAATATACAGTGGCATTCTGGATGACTAACACCTTCTACATAAGCCTTGTCCTTGTTCTTTGCAACCTTGGGGCTGCATCAGAATAATGAGAACAAATGGTTTGAGGAGAAGGAAAGAGAAGTTTATTACTTTGCCATCAAAGGAGAAAAAACGGGTGACTTTCTCGTCTCAAAAATCCAAATGCCTAATAATAAGCAGAAATACAGAGATTTTTTTTTTTTTTTTTTTTTTTTAGAGACGGGGTCTCGCTCTTGGTCAGGCTGGTTTCGAACTCCTGACCTTGAGCTATCCACCCGCCTCGGCCTCCCAGAGTGCTAGGATTACAGGCGTGAGCCACCGCGCCCGGCCAGAAATACAGAGATTTTAAAGGGTGGGGTCTCAGCTTCAGGCAATTACTGTTCAACTACAGTTGATGATTCAAATTGTCCCATCTCCACTGAAGACACTCCTGTGACCTCCACCCAGGACCTCTCTCTCTCCACCAGGGCCAGGTCCAGCTGAGCCATCTCCTGTAGCACAAAGAACGAAAGACTTAACCTGCTCCTCCCAACTACTGGCCTGATGCAGGGATGTAGGTTTTAGTTCTCAAAAAGAAGTGGAGGATGTTTTAAAGAGACAGAAAATATTTTTGCAGTTTTTTTCAGGCCATTCCTTCTATTACATATTCCCCACTGTCAATATTTCCCTTCCATATCTATGGAGGGAGGGGTGATTACTCTGTTACAATATGTCATTAGGGAATTGCAAATTAAAACAACAGTGCCACACCTTTCACCTCTCACAAAAATCAACTCACAGTGGATAATAGACTTAGACCTAAGGCATGAAACTATAAGAATTCTAGAAGAAAATGTTGGAAAAACTCTTATAGACATTGGCCTATGCAAAGAATTTATGAAGAAGACCCCAAAGGCAATCACAGGAACAACAAAAAGAAATAAATGGGACCTGATCAAATTAAAAAGCTTCTGCACAGCCAAGGAAACTATCATTAGAGCAAATAGACAACCTACGGAATGGGATAAAATATCCACATGTTACACATCCAATAAAGGGCTGATAACTAGAATCTATATAGAACTCAGGAAAATCAGCAAGAAAAAAATCAAACAACCCTATCAAAAAGTGGGCAAAGGACATGAACAGAAACTTTGCAAAAGAAGATAGACTAATGGCCAGCAAACATATGAAAAAATGCTCAACATCTCTAATCATCATGGAAATGCAAATCAAAACCACATGAGATATCACTTATCTCCAGTGAGAATGGCCTTTACCAAAAAATCCTAAAACAATAAGTGTTGGCATGGATGCGGAGAGATAGGAATGCTCCTACACTGCTGGTGGGACTGCAAACTAGTACAACCTCTGTGGAAAGCAATATGGAGATACCTTAAAGAGATACAAGTAGAACTAGCATTTGATCCAGCAATCCCATTACTGGGCATCTACCCCAAAGAACAAAACACATTCTATAAAAAAGACATCTGCACTAGAATGTTCATAGCGGCACAATTCACAATTGCAAAGATATGGAAACAACCCAAGTGCCCATCAATACATGAGTGGATTAATAAAATGTAGCATATGTATACCATAGAGTTCTATTCAGCCACAGAAAACAATGGTGATATAGCACCTCTTGTATTATCCTGGATAGAGCTGGAACCCATTCTACTAAGTGAATTACCACAAGAATGAAAAAACAAGCACCACATGTACTCACCATCAAATTGGTATTAACTGATCACACTTAAGTGCGCATATAGTAACAACATTCATCAGGTGTCGGACAGACGGGAGAGGGGAGGAGGGGATGAGTATACACACCTAATGGGTGCAGTGAACACCGTGTGGGGGATGGACATGCTTGAAGCTCTGACTCGGGTGGGGCAAGAGCAATATACGTAACCTAAACATTAGTACCCCCATAATATGATTAAATTAAAAAAATTAATTAAAAAATCATATACAAGTGTGTTCTCTAATCACAAAGGAATCAAAGTAGAAATCATTAACAGAAAGACCTGCAAACACTTGGAAGCCAAGTCACTTCTAAATAATCCATGGGCCGGAGAGTCTCAAGGAAAACCAAAAAAATACATTGAACTAAATGAGAATGAAAATACAATATATCAAAACTTGTGAGATACAGTTAAAGTAATACTGAGAAGGAAATTTATAGCACTAAATGCATACATTAGAAAAAGAGGAAAATCTGAAATCAATTATCTAAGCTCCCACCACAAGAACTTAGAAAAAGAAGAGCAAACAAAACCCAAAGCAAGCAGAAGAAAGGATATAATAAAGAGCATAAATTAATGAAATTGAAAACAGAAAGGCAATAGGGAAAATCAATGAAACAACATGCTAGTTCTTTGGAAAGATCAATAAAATTGACAAATCACTAGCAAGCCTGACAAAATACAAAAGAGAGAAGACACAAATTACCAATATCAGGGATAAAGCAGGGAATATCACTACAGAAGCTCCAAACATTAAACAGTAATAATAGAATATTACAAATAACTCTACACACATAAATTTGACTACTCAGAAGAAATGGACCAACTCACCAGAAAACACAAGCTGCCAAAATTCACTCAATATGAAATATATAATTTGATTAGCCTTATTAAGGAAAATGATTTTGTAGTTTTCAAACTCCAAAAACAGCAATCTCTTGGCCCAGATGGTTTCATTGGAGAATCCTACCAAATGTTTAAAGAATTAATACTGATTTTATATAATCTCTTTCCAAAAAATATGAGAGGAGGGTCCCTCCTCTTCTTGTTAAGTTAGTATTACCCTGATGCCAAAACTAAAGAAAACAGCACCAAAAAAGAAAACTACAAACCAATATTTCTCATGAATGTCGATTTTTAAATCCTTAAGAAAATATTAGCAAATAAAATTCAGCAACATATAAAAATAATTGTAAACCATGACCAAATGAGGTTTATTGCAGGAATTTAAGACTGATTCAATAGTTTTCAAGCAATCACTGTAATCTCTCAAATCAATAGGCTATAGAAGAAAAATCATATTAACATATTAATCAATGCGGAAAAATTGACAAAATTCAATACTCATTCAAGTCAAAACTCTCAAAAATATAGGAAGAGGAGGAAGATCTTCAACTTGATAAAGAACATCTACAAAAAGCCTATAGCTAATATCATACTTAATTGTGAAAGACAAAATGCTTTCCCCCTAAGATCAAAAACAAAACAAGGATATCTACCCTCACCATTCTTATCCAACACAGTGCTGGAAGTTCTAACCAGTGCAGTAAGGCAAGAAAGGAAATAAAAGGCACACTGGTTAGAAAGGATGAAATAAAACTGTCCCCATTCACAGATGACATGATGTTCTATATAGAACATTCCAAAGTATCTACCAAGAAAAACCTCCTAGAAATGATAAGTGAATTAAGCAAGGTCATAGAACACAATATGAACATACAACAGTCAATTGTATTTCTATATACCAGCAATGAACATATGAACATCAAAACTAAAAATATAATACTGTTTATAATCACTCAAAAAAGAGAAATGCTTAAGTGTAAAGGTAACAAAATATGCACGATTTATATGCTAAAAACTATAAAGTATTAATGAAAGAAACCAGTGAAAATATAAATAAATGGAGATACATACCTAGGTGTTCTTGGATTAGAAGGCTTCACATAGTAAAGATGTCAATTCTCCCCAAACTGATATATAGCTTTAACAGAATTCCTATAAAAATCCCAGAAAGATTTTTTTGTAGATACAGACAAGAGTATTCTAAAATTTATACAAAAAGACAAAGAAACTAGAGTTGCTAAAACAATTTTTAAGACATAAAAGTTGTCTATAGACTGTAGCTATGTCTGATTTCAAGACATAGCTACAGTAATCAAGGCCGTATGGTGTTGGTGGAGAGAGAGACACATAGATGAATAGAACAGAATAGAGAACCCAGAAATAGACACACACAAATATCCCCAACTGGTTTTTGACAAAAGTGCAAAAAGAATTCGATGGAGGAAGCTTTAGGCAAAAAAGTGAACCTCAATCTAAGTCTCAAACCTTACACAAAAATAAAGTCAAAATAGATCACGGATTTACCTTTAAAACCTAAAGCTATAAATATTTTAGTAAAGAAAAGGACAAAAATCTTTGGGATCTAAGCTAAGACAAAGAGTTCTTAGACTTGACACCAAAAATATGATCCATAAAAGAAAAATTGATAAATTGGACTTCATAAAAATTAAAAACTTTCGCTCTAAGAAAGACCTTGTTAAGAAGATGAAAAGATATGCTGCAGACTCAGAGAAAATATTTGCAAACTACAAATCTGACAAAGAACTAGTATGTAGAACATGTAAAGAACTCTCAAAACTAACATTAAAAGACAGTCCAATTAGAAAACAGGCAAATGACATCAACATTTTACCAAAGAGGATATGGCATGGATGGCAAATGAGCACATGAAAGATGAACATCGCTAGGGAAATACAAATTAAAACCACAATGAGATGTCACTACACACTTAACAAAACAACTAAAATAAAAAAAAAATTGTGACAATGCCAAATGCTGGTAAGGATGCAGAGAAATTGGATCACTCATACACTGCTGGCAGGAATGTACAATGGCACAGCCACTCTGGAAATAGTTTCTTAAAAAATAAACATGCACTTAGAATGACCCAGCAATTGAACTTCTGGGCATTTTCCCCAGAGAAATGACTTGTGTTCACACAGAAACCTGTATACAGATGTTTATAGAAGCTTTATGTGTGATATCCCCAAACTGGAAACAACCCAGATGCTCTTAAACAGGTGAATGTTATAAACAAACTACAGTAAATCCGTATCATGGAATACTACTTACCAATAAAAGTGAATGAAATTTTGAAACACACAACCTGAATCAATGTCCATTTTCCTCCTCATTTGTAGCAAGGGAGATGTCGTCTGGAGGGCCTTCCTATTTGGGATTCAAGATGCAAGTGGGGGGGGGTGTCAGGATGAGTGCATATTTGAAACAGTTAAGACTTTTTTTCTTTCTCCAGAACTTTTGGAGATTCAAAATCACCAGAAAGAAGTGGCTTGATGAACGCTGACTGTGGTGCTTTATGGACATCCTAAGGAGACCAATTTGGGATCTGGGAATCCAGGAGAAGGGGAGTTTAGTGTAGGTGCATCCTGTTGGCACAAGCCAAAACATCTGCTTTGTTGTAGTGGGTGACTCAAAGGAGAGTGGCTGTTGCATTCTTACACTTAGATGGGACAGGGTGAATTTGAAGAGTAAATTGAAAGGACTCTGTGTTCCCAGGAACATAAGGAAATGTCCTTGTTCTGATACACAAAGATTAAGAGTTCATCAGTCAAGGGAACTGAAAAACTGGAGAAAGCCACACTGCCTCCTGAACATGAGGAGCAATGCCAAATCCAAGGTCAGAGCACATTCAGCTGACGGTATAGTATTTGTCCTGTGGTTCTCAAGCATGGCCAGTGTCTGTGTTGTGTCCAGACTTGGAAATGAATAGTCAGTAAGAGTCAAAGAAAAAGGTCTGCAGGCCCAATTGTCACACACATTGTTGAAAGGCGGGATTTTATTAGCCATATTTGAACCCCGCTAAAACCATAAGCGACAGTTGCTACGGGGTCTAATGGGGATGTATGTACGGTCTCCCAACAGCCAATCCTAGAGCCAGGCTTGCTTGGGGGCGTAGCCAGGAAGAGGCAGTAGCCAATGGCAGAAGAGGCTGTGACTAGGGTGAGGGCAACCGGCGGCTGAGGTGAACAGAGAGCCTCGACTAGGACAGCGGTTAGGGGCCTGTTCGGAGGCTTCGGCTGTTAGTCTGAGCTGTAGTCAGTACTTGAGCTGCCACGAATTTCAACTCCCGCCTGCCAATAAACATCATGGAAGACCTTCAGAGTGAGCACCAGCGGATGATAAGACGCCACCATCGTGAGAAGAAAGAGCTACAGGCCCGCATCCAGGCCATGAAGAATTCAGTCCCCAAGAGTGACAAGAAGAAAAGAAAGCAGTTGCTCCTAGATGTGGCCCGCCTCGAGGCCGAGATGGAGCAGAAGCACCAGCAAGAGCTGGAGAAGTTCCAAGAGAGCTTCCCTGATAGCAGCAACCTCGATTCTGTCACTGAAGATCTGGCCAAGATGAATCTTGAGAACCAGCCTCCCCGGATCTCGAGGGCACAGAGAAGGAGAGAAAGGAGGGCGGCCCTCGAGAGAGAACGCCAGGAGAGGATCATGGAGGCCGAAATGGAGCACCTGGCCAGCTTCCGGCGTGAGGAGGAGGAGAAGCTCGCCATCATCCTGGAGGCCAAGAATCTTGAGATGAAAGATATCCTGGCTGACTGCCACTGCATGTACCGCGCCATCCAAGACCAGCTGGTGTTCTCTGTGACCGTGGAGAGCCTGCGTTGCCGCACCGCCGACTACATGCAGAAGCACGTCGACGACTTTCTGCCCTTCTTCAGCGATCCCGAAACCGGTGACGCCTATGGCCGCGATGATTTCCTGAGCTACTGTGACGACATCGTGCGCAGCGGGTCGTGGGGAGGCCAGCTTGAGCTGAGGGCCCTGTCTCACGTCCTGCAGACCCCCATCGAGGTGATCCAGGCCGATTCGCCCGTCGTGGTTATTGGGGAGGAGTACACCAGGAAGCCGCTCACCCTCGTCTACCTGCGCTACGGCTGCAGCCTCGGGGAGCACTACAACTCCGTGAAGCCGCTCGAGGCCGGCGCCGTTGGGGGAGCGGCTCCGCGCCTTTTCTAGGCCGGATCATGCCACCGAGCGTCGCCTTTGGCGTCGCCATCGCTGCTGGAGCCGGAGCCGCTGCCGTGTCTCCTCAGTAGGCTCAATTTTTTTCCTTTTTTTTTTTTTCTTTTCTGGTTTATCTTTCTTCATTTCACTCAAAATTCACCGGCCTTTCTCCTCTGATCCCCTCATCCTCACCCAGCCTTTCCTTCCTTAGCCATTCTATCCTCTCATTCCTTTCTTGTTTCTTTCGCGAGGTGGGGGGTGGGGCTAATTTCAAGGAAAATATCTGCATTGTTCTACCTGAGAGTAATAAATTTGATAAAACCTAACCTCTTCTTGCCCCTAAGGGTCTTTACCTCCCTCACGACTGAGAATTGTTCATGTTGCGTATAACTTTGGGTTAAAAATGGAAACGTTTGGCTTGTTGCATTCTTAAATTGGGAAAAATAAGTTCAGTAGAATAACTCAACGTCTTCAGCTTTTCTCATGAATACATCGGATTACTTAGATAAAGTTGGAGTTTATGTGATCGAAATGCTTTGTGAATGCCTTTTGCTGTGTTTTTTGAAAAAAAATGTATGATGATTTGCTTTTTACTTAACCTGCGCTACTCGGGAGATGTGTCAAGTTTGAACAAGAGCTCTGCTAGTACTTTGTTTTGTTTTTTCATCAAAACTTGTGTGGTTCCAAATTAATTTTAGTTGCCCAGATGTTTGCTAAATTCTAAATAATGGTGTTTACATTTGGAAGGTAAATGTGTTAAATGTACAAAACAAATTCAGATAAACTGATAGGCTAGGTAAGGTTTGCTCTAAAATGTGAAAAATCTGAACTTAATTTCCTTTATTAAAAGTAGCAAGGGATATGACTTTATTCAATTAGTCGATCCATGTCATTATCTATACAACTGGTATGAAGCAAAGACACACTGACAGTTTAACTTACTGTAAAGGGTAAAGATCTGAATCTAGTAAGTTTCCTTTATTCTTGGAGATATAAAAGGCTATGACTTTATTCAAGTAGTTGATCCACCTTGTTATATTCACTGGTACAATATATGAAATATCTCAACTTTGTAACTTTCCTTAATTCTCAGAGATAGAAAAGTATTACAAAAGATTTTTTAAAAGTGTTAAAGTAGTTTATCTGTTTTGCTATATCAACAATTGACATGAGGTGAAAAACGTGAACAATATACCTTTGTTGATATTTGAGACTTGTAACATCTTGAATTTGCCAAAAGAATAGTAAAAGTGAAATGATTTGCAATAAACAATTTCTTTAAAATTTAATGTTCACATCCTGTATTTCAGTGACGTCACTTGAATTCATTTAAAAAATTACTTGTACATTCCAAATGTTCTAAAATAAAATACATAAGTTCAATATATTTTTCAATTATGTGATTCCTTTAAAGAGTAAAAGTGGTTTAAAAAATACTTGATTCTCTATTTTTGTGTAACTAACTTAGTTCATATGGAATTTATATCCCAGGATCTACTTCAGCAAAGAGACCCCGGAGTGTTAGGGAACAGGAGTTGGGCTGGGACGGGACAGCTGAGGCTTTGGGAAGGAGAAATGGACTTGCAGTCTTGGTGGTGACCTGGAGTAGAGTGTTTCCCAGGGAAGGATTTAGGGAGGAATTTTATCTTGAGAATGTCCTGAGTTGATGTTTCACTGAGTAAAAAATAACATGAAATGGTTTCATTTAAGGATGTTCTCATTGCAGTGTATGAAAAAGAACCCCTACTTCCAAAAACTCACCAGCCCAGGACAGTGTTGTAGGAGGGAAACAAGTGCCACTGTGTTTTCTTTTGGGGTGTTTCCAAAATACAAATACGGAAATCCTGCCAGATAGTTCCCTGTGTAAATGTGTGTATCAGAGAAGTTTCAGCTAGCCAGCTGGCTGAGAAGAAAAGATCCCTGGGAAAACCAGGTATTTGGGTGCATTGTAACAAGATTGCCTTTTACAGGGATAGGAACCACTGGCTGGGGAAGGGAGTACAGGTTGGGGAGGAAGGGGGACAGGCTGCAAGAGGGGCATAGCCAGGGGAAGGAAGAACAGGCCAGGATGGGAGATGTAATCTGCAGAAGGGGGCCTGGCTGGGAAGGAGGGTGCAAGTTGAGGACTGGGGCAGCCTCAGAGGAGGAATGGGGCGTGGCAGGGTAAAGTGGAACAGGCTGGGGGGCGGAGGGGGTGGTGGACAGGCTGAGGAAGGGGGCTGGCTGGGGACCGGGGCATAGATGGTAAAGAGAGAGCCTGGCTACAGGAGGGGACCTGTGTGGGGTCTGGGACATAGTCCCGTGACAGGAGCCTGATGGGGGCGGGGCATGGGCAAAGGCTGGTGAAGGGCTCTAGAAATTGGAAAGGTGCTCTACTGGGGTGGGCTACATGGGGTCAGGGAGGGGGCCACAAGCTAAAAGAGGGGGCCCGGCTAGGGTAGGGAGCCTTGATGGACAAGGAGGCTCAGCTGGATAGGGGAACCCAGGCTGGGCAAGAAGACCTGCCTGATGGAGGGTGCCTGGCAAGGGAAGGGACATGGGCTGGGGAAGGCATCCTGGTAGGAGAAGGTGGCCCAGCTGGGGGCGGGTTGAAGAGGGAGGGGAAGGGGACCTGGCTTGAGAAGGGAAGCTGGTTAGTAACTGAGCTACATTCTGCTGAAGGGGTCCTGGCAGGGGTGGGGTTGGGTGGAGAATAGGGCAGGAAAGGGAGCTGGGCAGGGAAAGAGACACTGGATGTGGAAGGAGGAACAGGCCAGTGAAGGGGCAACTCACTGGGGCAAGAGGCCTGGTTGGAAGGGTACAGCAGATGATAGAGGAGTCTGGAGCTGCTGAATGGGGAAATGGCTGGGACAAGCTGCCCAGCCAGGCAAGGGGCGCCTGCAGAGGAAAGGGGTCTGGAGGGAGAAGAGGTCTTCCTGGGGAAAGAGGCATTGGCTAGGGAACAGGGTCTGGCTGTGGGAGGAAGACTGGATAGAGGAGGCACCCTGGCTAGGAGCCACCAAGCTTGGAAGGTTGGAGCAGGCAGGAAGAGGACCAGCCTGGGATGGGCCACGACTTGGGAAAGGGGCCTGGCTGTGAAAAGGGAGCTGGCCCAGGAAGGGAGCCAGCAGAGTGGGTCTTTGCTGGGGAATTGGTCCTGGATGGGGAAGGGACCTATCTGGGTAGGGGACACAGGCTGGAGAAGGGCCATATGGTGTGGAAGGGGCTATGGAAGGAGAAGGGAGCCTGGCTGGGATGGGGATAGGGGGAATGTTTGAGTGTGGGACCAGCTGCAAGGGTAAGGGGGGACACTGACTGGGAAAGGTGGCCTGACTAAGGATGTGGGCTTAGGTGGACAAAGGGGCCAGTCAGGGAAGTGGCCTTGGCAGGACAAGGAGAAAGATTTTGGGGACGAGAGAACAGGCTAGGGAAAGAGACTTAGCTGAGTAGGGAGGCACAGGCACAGGTAGAGGACATGGCTGGGCAAGGGAACCTGGCTGTGGACTGGGACACAGGGTGGGGAGGCCTGGCTGGGAAAGGGATAATAGAGTAGGCAGGTGGGGGTGGGGGGTGCTGGTGGAGGGCTGGTTAGGGAAGGAGGAATTGGCTGGTCAAGGGAAGGAGGCCTAGTTGAGTTAGGGGCCAAAGGATGAGAATGGTGTCCCTGGCTGTTAAAGGGGAAAAAGCCTGGGGAAGGGGACCTGGCTGGGGGAGGGGACATAGGCTGTATGGAACCCAGGCTAGGCAGGGCACCAGGCCAGGGAAGATCTGGCATAGGGAAGCAGGCATAAGCTGGGGAGAAAGATATAGGCTGGTGAAGAGGGAAAGGCTGGGGAAGGGGCCTGGATATGGAGATGTGATGTGCCTGTCTTGTAAAGAGAGCAGAGGCTTGAGAGGTTGGTGCAAGCTGAGAAAGAAAGATAGGCTGGAGGGTAGGGCACTGGGGGATGCAAAGACCCTGGCAGGGAAAGGTTGCCTGACTGGAGAGAGGCTCTGGCAGGGGAAGGGGCCGGGAAGGGAGGCACAGGCTAGGAAAGGGAACATGGTGGTGGAAGAGATTTGAATGCTGAGAAGGATGAAGGCTGGAGGCGAGGTAATAGGCAGCTTAGTGGCCCTGGCTGGGAGAGGGGGCCTAGCAGCTGGAGAGGGCCTGCTACTGCTAGGGAAGGGATACCCGAGGCTGGGGAATTTATAAAGAAAAGAGGTTTATTTGGCTCACTGTTCTGCAGGCTGCGCAAGAAGCCTGGTGCCAGCATGTGTTTCTGATGAGGGCTGCAGAGAGCTCCCAATTGTGGTGAAAGGCAAAGGGGGAGCAGGTATGTCACATGGCAAGAGAGAAAGCAAGAGAGAACCCATGCTATTAAACAACCAGCTCTCACATGAACTAGTAAAGCAAGAACTCACTACCACAGGGAGGGCACCAAGCCATTCAAGAGGGATCCACCCCCATGACAAAAACACTTCCCGCCAGGCCCCACCTCCAACATTGGAGATCCAATTTCAACGGGAGATTTGGAGGGGACAAGTATCCAAACTGTATCAGCAGGTGAGGGAGAGCTGAGAGGAGCTGATGCCTGGCTGGGAAGGAGGCACTGGCTAGACGAGGCCAGTGAAGGGGCAACTTCTTGGAAAAGTGGTCCCATTGAAAAGGGGGAAGGCTGGGGATAGGCACCTGGTGTGGGAAGAAGAGGTCCCACATGGGGAAGGCCACATGGTTGAAAAGGGGCTTGGGCTAGGGAAGGGTAGACTGGCTAAGGAGGCTGTCAACAGGGTCCCTCTCAGATTGGGAATGGGCCCTGGCTGGGGGGTGTAGAGGACTTGGCTGTGGAAGGGGATGGCTGGGGTTGAGGCTTGCCTGCGGGCACAGGATGGCAAGGAGGCCCCGCTGAGACACAGGCTGGGAAAGCAGCAGTAAGTGGTTAGAGGTGGACACAGACTGGGCAGATGGCTGACTCAGAAGGGGGCCCAATCTAAAGAGGGCATAGCCTGAGGAAGAGGGTCTGGCTGGGGAAAAGGGCCTGGCCTGGGCAAGGGAAATAAAGTCGAGTCAGGAAGCCTGCCTGGAGACAGGGCTAAGTGGGTGAAGGGAACCTGGCAGAGGGGGCCCCAGCGGGGGTAGAGTACAGGCTGGAGACAGGAGTTCAGGCTGGGAAAGGTTACCTGGTTGCCAAAGAGAGCCTACCTTTCCCGGGGGCACAGGCTGG
>VBSM01000937.1:1132254-1143179 GCA_008086735.1 Cheirogaleus medius | reverse complement strand
GGCACTTGCTAGGGAAGAGGCTTGGGGGCATCGTTGGCACATAGGCTGTGGGGGTGATGGCTGGGGCGCTGTTGCAGAAGGGTGCACTGGCAGGGAAAGGGAGCATAGCTGGGAAAGGGGCATAGGTTGCTGAAGAGGGCACTGCCTTGATAATATGGGGGATAGGGCTGGTGCTGCCCAAGGTATTCTGTGACGGATGGCACCAAAGATGGTAGAGTCCATTTTACAGGCTTGTCCCTGAATACTAGAGAAATAACTGTTCCTATCTTAGGAACTCCTAAGATCACACTGGGCTATCCCCAGCTTTCCCTACTGGGTCTGCCTTCAGCAAGAAGGAGAGGGAAGTGTTAACCCAGCCCAGATCCTAACTATGCCCAGAGCACAAAGAGGAGGCCTCCACCATGCGATCTGGGAGGACATGAGGGATCTGCAATCTGTTCCATTTTGTAACAATGACTACAGTCACTGAGGACAGCAACTATTCTGGGCAATTTCATGTGTGAAAGCCATGGGGCACTATTATCAGAGGGATATAATTCCAGAAGCAACTTTCATTCATTTACTTGCTGTTTTTCATTTACTCATTATCATACCCTCTCCCCTCTTGCCATAGCAATCAAAAATAAGGTGCCTTTTATATGCAGATGTAGGCTCTGGAGTCAGACATCTATTTGGGTTTCATGCCCAACTCATCCACCCACTTCCTAGCTTTGTGACCTTGGATAAGTCACTTAATCTTTCTGGACCTGTTTCCTCATTGATAACATGGGACAGTTAGTACTTGTTTTAGAGATATTTCTTGAGGACATCAGGAACATTAAATGAAAATACATATGAAGTGCCCAATAAATAAGTGCCTAGTAAAGGTTACCTACTATTAGTACTATTATGTATGAGCTCAAGAACATGACATTATCAACTCTGGCAGCAACCTCTCCTTGATTTTGTCTATGGTGACTTTTGGGGCCACTTGGGCACTTCCCACAGGTCCTGCAGTAGACGTAGAACGCCTCCCAAGGCTGTCTGCCTCAGCTGTTGCCACCAGAGCTTCTACTGGAGCTCACCTAAAGTGCCCTCCAGGAGACAGGGTGACCTGCATGCAGGGACTCCTCAGGCCAGCCAGGGTATCTTCTTTCCAGACTTTTTCCACACAAACATCTAACAGACTCACATGTTTTGAAAAACAAGATAGGTGTCATTCTATTGAAATTGCTTTTTTTTTTTGACTTAACGATACTGTATAAATATTTCCCTGTGTCCTTAAACAGTCTTCAATATGATTATTTTAATGCCTCCATTCCAGCCAATGAATGTGCCATAATTTATTTATTCAATTCTATTGCTGGACATTTAGATTGCTTTCAATTTCTCAATACTATAAATATGCCACTGTAATATCCTTGCAGTTGAATCTTTGTCTATATTTCTGATTATTTCCTTTTGATAAGATTTCTAGATGTGATCTAGGTCAAAAGGAAAGGCTTTTAATGCATACTGGGAAAGATTGCACCAATTTATACTCCCAGAGTATGAGAATGTTATTTTCCCATAGAGTTGCCAACACTGAAAATTATCATCTTTACTAATTTGTTAGGTGAAGAATGTATTAATGGACCTTTCATTGATTACTAGTGAGGTCGAATATTCCTATATGTGTTTATTACATTTGTGCAGGAACAAATATTTCTTAATTTGTTGTCTGTTCTCGAACTTTGCTTAATTTTCTATGGATAAGTTTGTCTTTTTCTTATGGATTTTTAATAGTTCCTTCCATATTAATGAATCTGACCACTTGTCATTTAGATATTTTAAAAAATAGTTTTTCTTGTACATTATTAGCCTTTCAGTTTTGTTTCTGTCTTTTTGCATATGCTGGTTTAAAATTGTAATGGAACTTATCAATCTTTTTCATTATGGTTTCTGTCTTGGTGTCAGGCTTGGAAAAGGCTTCCCCATCCTGAGACTGGATCAATATTTGTGTATACTTTATTTCAGATTTTTTATGCTTTCTCTTTGTATTTAACCATATTTAACATATCCACCTGGAAATTACTTGGGAATAAGATAAGAATATAAATCGATTTTCCCCAATTATGATACCAATTATTAACCAATTAGCCCAACACTATTTATTGAATAATCCACCATTTCACCACTGATTTGAAATGCCACCTTCCACATATATTATATTCTTGTATTGTAAGAGGGTGAATCCTTTTCAATCAGCTATACAGAATGGCTGCATTTCTGTGACTTCAGTCTGAAACTGCCAGCTGTCCATTCATCCATTTATTCCATATTTACTGAAGATAACAGTGATAAACAATAGAAAGATAAATGAACCAGTCCCAGTGCTCACTGTCTAGTGGAGGTGGCAGACAGGAAAAGAGAAATAGAAAGCAATATGACAAATGCCATGATGAAAGGAAGCACAGAGGAAAGACACTTCATCAGACTTGTGGTGTCAGGAGGCTTAAGAGGAGCTCGCAGAGAACAAACTAGAGCAGAGGTAGGAAGGAGTGAAAGAACTGGGTGTCTTCCTGTTCAGTTTAACTGGACGGCAGGAGCAAGAAGATTGTGGGAAAGAGCTGGGGAGAGAGGTGGGCAAGGTAACCCAGCTTAAGTAAACATCTGTTTTACTCATAATAATATCACAAATTAAATAAATATAAATTAAATGAGATACTACCTTTCATCAGATAGTAAAGAAGTAAAGTTTGATAATATGCTGTGTTGATGGGGGAATGCAGAAACAGGCACTCTCAAACATTGCTGATCGGGCCAGGCGCGGTGGCTCACGCCTGTAATCCTAGCACTCTGGGAGGCTGAGGCGGGTGGATTGCTCAAGGTCAGGAGTTCAAAATCAGCCTGAGCAAGAGCGAGACCCCGTCTCTACTAAAAATAGAAAGAAATTAATTGGCCAACTAAAAATACATAGAAAAAATTAGCCGGGCATGGTGGCGCATGCCTGTAATCCCAGCTACTCGGGAGGCTAAGGCAGGAGGAATGCCTGAGCCCAGGAGTTTGAGGTTGCTGTGAGCTAGGCTGACGCCACGGCACTCTAGCCCAGGCAACAGAGTGAGACTCTGTCTCAAAAAAAATAAATAAATAAAAACATTGCTGATGGTATGTAAACAGATACAATCTCTTTGGAGGGCAATTTGGCAATAGTTATCAAACTTAAAGTGCATAAACCACTATCATTTATATTTTTATCAGTTTCGCTTGTGCATGACTATAATACATATTTAAAAGGATAACTGGTTGCTTTTGAAGAGGGAGACCAGGTTGCTGGGAAACCAGGTTGCTGAAGGAAAAGGATGGAAGGGGCTTTTCACTGTGTAATCTCTTGAACTTTTGATATTTTGAACCATATGAACTAATAAATAATTTAAAGCTAACCTAAATATGCACATAGCTTTTGACCTAGCAGCATACTACAAATATACATATTACACAGTTATATTTCAAGCATGTTCATTACAATGTTTTTCATCAAAGCAAAAATCTAGATACAACCTTAATATTGTCAGTAAGGACTAATTAAATAAATTTCGATACATCCATATGAATTGTTACCTCTAGGAAAAGGGGTAGAAATGGGTGAGTGAAGGGAGGAAGATGGTGAGCTTTCACTTTTAAACTATGTCCTTCTATGTAGTTGAATATTTGTATTATAGTGAAATATACATAACAAAATTTACCATTTTAACTTTTTTAAGTGTACAGTTCAATGGCATTAAGTATATTCACATTGCTTGCAACCACCACCATCATCTGTCTCCAGAACTTTCTTATCTTCCCAAACTGAAACTCTGTATCCATTAAACACGAACTCCCCATTCCCACTCCCCTTGGCCCCTGGTAACCAACATTCTCCTTTCTGTCTCTGTGAATTTGACTACTCTGGGTACCTCATACAGTATTTGTCCTTTTGTGTCTGGCTTATTTTACTTAGCATAATGTCCTCAAGGTTTATCCATGTTGTAGCATGTGCCAGAATTTCCTTCCTTTTTTTTTTAAGGTTCAATAATACTCCATTGTGTGTATGTATCACATTTTGTTTATCCATTATATTGTTTGATTTTAAATAGAAAATTTTATCCATATATATTATCTAAAACATAGGAAAATAATTTTTAAAAACTGGGACTGTTTCCTTTCTTCTTTTTGCTCTAAGATAATTTAAATAGCATAGGAATTATTTGCTCCTTAAAAGTTTAAATAAGCCATTCACTTGTGAAACTGGGCCTGGACCTTTTTTGAAGTGAGCCTCTTTGACAGGTATAATTCTTGAAAGAAAAGCTGTGTAATGTAAAAACAATAAAAATTCATCTAAAATAGATAGGGACAAAGATTGGAGAACAAAAAATCAGGAGGTAAAGAGTAAAGGTGACAATTTTCTCATCTCTAAGAGGGTGAATCAGAGATACCATTTCACTTTTGAAGTTGAAATATTGAGAATTATAGCCTTACACATGGTGCTTAACATCATAAAAATAACCACCAGTAGAACTAAAAACAGATCTCCTAACCTCCCATTTAGAGGATTTTTTTAAAAAAGGAAAAGAAAAGAAAACCCACCCCATAGAGCAACAGATAGAAAACCAAGGTAAGAGAAACCAGTTTAATGCCCTTTTGTGGAGGTGGGGAAGGGGGGTGTAGGTTGTGTATTTTTCTCATGGTGTCTTCATTTTGACTTTGGCCTGAATTATTTTGCATATGGAGACAGTGAGGTTGTGGTATGCTATTTTGGCCTATACCTAGTTTCAGATACAAGATACCTGCTTTTCTCTTTTGGGGTCCTTTTCATTTCAGTGAGTCCTATCTAGGGGAATTATGCAAATACACATTTACCAAGCCATCAAGTCCCATTTTCACTATGAATGGGAAAAATTTATCCTCTGAATATGTGTGTTGCTCCTGAATTAGTCTTGAAAAAAAAAGTCTGTGAACCACTGACCTAGATTGATCTCTATAGGCCCTTCCATCACTGTCTCTCTCTCTATCTCTCACATATATATATATATATACACATACACACACACCCCCAAGACCTGTCTCTGAATGTTGCACATGACTCCACAACACCACAAGGCAGAAGCAATAGGAAAGCAGTTTTGGTTTGACATAAGAATGTTTTGATAAGCTAAGGTATTCAGAAATATAAAGGACCATCTCACAAGTAGGTGAGTCCTGTGCTATTAGAGGCATGTAAGCCCAGATTGGATAACCCTCTCCTCATAAATTAAGTTTTCAGGCCATTCAAGCATCTGATGCAACTAAGAAGCTTCCCACCTCACTTGAAAAATCAGAAAACAAAGGAAGTTTCTTTTGCATGGAGATGGGAGTGAAACAAGAAAGGAAGCCCACAGGCCTGTGGCATGGAGAAGGCTGGGTTAGGAGCTGGGGGAGCACTAAGAGAGGTTTGCTAGACCCCGTTAGCGCAGTTGAGTCCTCTTTCTAGGACCACAAAAATGTTAAAACCTCCCACAGGCCCTGATCAGTCTTGAATTTGGAAACACTAGTTTTTGTGACTGAAGAAGCAGCCTTAGGTGGAGACACCACAACTACAATGTTGATTCCAGTTTCTAAGTGCAAAACGGGCTACTTCAGCCTGGCTTAGAGAGTTGCTCAAGGGACCAGTTCTAATGAATAGCCTTGAATGACTGTAACACATTCTCAAGTGTGTAAATAGTGCTTCTGAAATATTTGAAGGGGCTTGAAAACAGCTTGTTCTCTTAAGTATCTTATTCATTTCAACAAAATACACGGAGTATTTCCAATAACAGGCACTGCCTGCTGGGCTGGGGCCCAGGAAGGCCAAGTGAGAAGCCCAAAAATAGCTAAGACTTCGTAGGTGCTCTCCAAGGATACCTAGCCTGGGAGGTGAGACCACCACAAATCCGAGTGACCCTCAACCCAAGGCTTGTCCAGAAAGTGCTGTGGTCCAGTAAGAAAATGAGGAAACTTCGCCAACTTTTCCTAAGAAAATAAATAAATAAAATAAGATAAAAAGAAAACGAGAAAATGAGGTGGGGATGCCCTGGGCCAGCTTGGGGCTGACGGGAGTGTGGCGCAAGAGGGAATGGGGAGCCTTGAATGGTCAGCTTAGATTTAGGCGGGCAGCACTGAAAAGAAGGGAGTTCCAGGCAGAAGGGACCCCATTAGTCAAACACAAAAAGTGGTAGTGTGTGAGACGTGTGGAGAACAGTTTGCATTTCCAGGATCCGTCTCCCTTCACTCCCGCAAAAGTCCCCACTTGGCTTTTGGTGTGCCACCCGCTTGGGGTGAAAGGGGTTCACCACCAGGGCCCTGCCCCTTCAGGCCTGCCAATCAAAGCACCTCTTCTCCCTGGCCATAGTGATTGGTTCAAGATGAGCCTGTGGCCTAGGACTGTCCAATCAGCGTGAAACCCAGCATTTGAGGGGCGCATGCGCTGTTGTTTTTTAACCCGGGGCCATCTTGCGACCGTTAGGTGAGGGGGAGGAGGCTGCGGTTACTAGGGGCTGCTCTCGTGAAGCCACCTTGAGAAATCACCAGTTCTTAAAGCCTTCCTGGGATTGGAGGTGAGTTCAGAGTTCTTGGAAAATTCCATTCTGAATTTTGTTTTAAAGAAAGGAGGAAGGAAATGAATAGCAACAGCGTTTTCCCATGTTTTCAATTCCGTGTTCATGAAGCAACTTTATTTAGGTTTCTCGGCCACCGTGAAACCAAGAAGGGAATACTCAGGGTATATTCCAGCCCCCAAGGAGTGACCTCTCTAAGGAGTAGTAAATGGAAATTCTGGGGCTTACGTCAGTGTGATGTGAATTGAGTTAATGTCTGTCCCTTCCTAAGAACGCAGGCATCACTGGGTGTTCAGGGCCTATCCCAAGGACCAGCCTCCGTAGCAGCTTCATGACCTGCCTTTTCTGTTAGGGCCCTGACTCAGCCACCACCGCATGCCTGAGATAAGAGATAATGTTATTTCTGCAACTTGCTCACCCTTTGAGGAAAAAAATCTGTACTGCGGAGTTAGAATGTTACTCTATAGGCAATAGGATCCCTAAAGTTTGTTTTTCAGAGGGGATGAGACATCAAAGCTATGCTTTAGGTATGACAAATCTGATGGCATTTGGGGAAAATAATGGATTGCAAGGAGAGAGAATGGAGGCAAGAAGATGAATTGGGAGGTTCTTTTTTAATCCATGACAGATGATGCTGACCTGGACTGGGGCAGTGGCAGCAGGGAGAGAGAAGGGGTCCAAGGTGATGGACACTGGCAGGAGAGTTAGCATTTATGTGGAGAGTAAGGGTGAAGGTAGGATCAGAGGTGATTCCTTGGTTTCTGGCTGGAGTAACTCAAGAAATTATTCACTGAGATAGGCCCTTAAAAATCCCTTAAATTGTCCATCAAGTAGAGTATACCCGGTTTTGTGTATACAACCTTTGTACACTAAAGTTTTTTTGTACTTCTGAGCTAAACTAAAATGTGTGTGTGTGTGTGTGTGTGTGTGTGAGAGAGAGAGAGAGAGAGAGAGAGAGAGAATAGACTATCCTAGAAAAGATACACAAGAAACTCCAAGGAGACAAACTCAGTAGCTAAAGGACAGGGTGTAAATGCATTACTTATTCAAAATATAAGTGTAGTTAAAATTTAAAATATATATAATTAAAATCAATAAAGTCAGTAGCAAGCCAAGTGTGTGTCGACAGTCACCCAGCAGTAACCCTCAACAATACTGTTGCCAAACTTGGGATGATTCACTTGGTAATAATAAGACAGGAGCTTCAGCAGGACAATGCAGGGAGGGCTCTGGCACTCCTGGGTTATAATGTTCTCTGCCTCCTTTTTCCTGTAGTTATCCAGTAGATAACTATTTCACTAGAGTTCATAGCCTCTCTCTTTGTCATATACACATCCCACTCCTTTCAAAGAAAGCAATGATTCTCGGAGATGATAAAGTCTAAATCCACACTTTAAAAGCAATGTAATTTTTTCCTGAATTCAGACTCACAATGGATTTTGACTTTTACATCATTTTGCAAAGCAGTTTCTATTCCTTTCTTCTGTTTCTACTGGCGCAGAGACCTGAGGCCCACTACAATGCCTTGTCTAAAAAGAACCATTAAACTCTAGTGACACAAATAACTTGCAACAGAAGCTTTGAAATTCAAGAACTTTTTGTTTTGCCTTGTTGCTGTTTTGTTTTTGTTTTTGTTTTTTACTTTGGGCCACATGAAATGTTTAGCTTTGGTGTATTCCCCTCTCTGATCTTTGAAAGTAGTCCCCAGAAAGCAAAGTGGGGAGAGTGAAGGGCAGATAGGATGGTGGGGAGCAACTCTTCCATTTTCATTTGCATATGATAAGCACTGCAAGAATTGACACCAGTATTAACAGGGTTTTTTCTCAGTGGAATAACAGGTGAATTTAATTTCTCTAGATTATCAGCAGTGAGCATATATTACATTTTCTTTTACATTGTATCTTAATAAAAACAAATCAGTACAAAGACTCTTAGATACTATAAGAGACTCATTAAATGATTTTGTAGTATTTTTCTGCAAACAAAATGCCTTTCTTTGAGTATGAAAAAAATCATTTTAAATTGAAAATGCCTTCCTTTTTTTTATGGAAAAACAATCAGCCATGATTTTTTTCAATGAATAAAGATTTCCTCAAACAGATTTGCTCTAAGTGTTCAAGTTTTAAACATTTCAGTGATGTAGTATGCTAACTACATACACAATAGCTAACATGATGAAAAGTTAAACTCTCCCTTAAAATACTGAAAATTGATAAAAATATTGACTCGAATTAAAAATTAAAAATTCAGTGTTTTCCTAAAAATAGGACTCATTAGAAAAATGAAGCTGCAAAGTAACTTGTAGAATAAGGCCATACAAGCAAATCAGTAACTTGCAATAAAATTGTCATCCTCCTAAATTTTTAGGTATTATATAAAAACTATAAATGTTAAAAATAAATTTTTACAAAGGGGATGTGACTAAGGGAGCATGTGGTGGGGGTTGAAGAGAGGCTCCTGGGTAATCATAAATGTTTTACTTTTGATCTTAGCACTAGTAATACAGGTGTACTCATTTGGGAAAAATTATGGAGTTGTACTATTATGAAATGGGCACTTTTCTGTATGTATGTTATACTTCAATAAATAATATTAAAAACAAAAAGAGGGGGAAGTCAAACGGAGTTGAGCGTCACAGAATTTTAGGATAGTGACCAAGACTAGGTTGTTGGATATTGTGAATAACAGTAATAATAATAATAGGTACCATGTATATGGCTGATAATTATTTCAGTGAACACTTATCAAGTGCCGAACATTGTGCTAGCACTTTACATATATTAATAAATGTAATCCTTTCTAATCCATCGAGGTATGTACTGTTATAATCCCCATTTTACAGATGAGGAAATTGATACACAGAGTGATTAAGTAAGTTGCCCAAGGAGGTTATAGACTACTCTTTCAAGAAGTTTATAGTAAATGAAAAGAGAGAACAGTAATTCATGCAGAGAGCAGAGAGGTTTGTTTTTGTTGTTCTGTTGTTGTAAGTAGGGTTGAGTGCATTTATGGTTTGAGGAGAGAAGCCAGAAAGAAAAGGAGAAGAAGAGCAAAAGTGCCTAATGCTCCCCCAGGAGACCAGAAGGGGATGGATCAAGAACCCATACATGTAAAGCTTTGCCCAAAAGAAAGGCACCTTCTAAGATCTGAAGAGTGGAGAGGTCTGTGCAGTAGAAAGCAGAGAGAGCCCACATCAGGTAAAGTAAATAGTTGAGGACTTTTGCTGAGTAACAAGGGAACCAGGAGTGGGTAAAGAAAATTGGAGAAAATCTGCAGTGAGAATTTCTCGGTGTTTATCACAGTTAAAATGATGGCAATTGCTCAATTCTGGATCCCACCCCAGGCCTACTGCATTGGACTCTCTGGAGGTGGAGCCCCAGCATGTACATTTTTAACAAGCTCTAAAGGTGGTTCTGATGACCCCTAAGTTTGAGAGACATACTGGCATCTGAGATCCACAGACCTCAGAGGATGAACATGGAGGGACAGTTTTCCCCAGGAACTGGGACTTTTAATAAGCTCTCCACATGATTCTGATGTAAGGGGTCTGTGGACCATACTGGGGAAATTTTGCCTCTAGAGTGACAGTGGCTAAGCATGAGGACTCTGGAGCCAGATGCTAAATACTATACTATTATTTATTACCTGTCCAACCTTTGGTAAGTGGGTTAACCTCCCTGTGCCTCAATTTCCTCATCTGGAAAATGGAGCTAATAATAGTACCTCCTTCGTAAAGTTGTTATGAGGATTAAATAAGTTGATATATGTAAAGTGCTTAAAAGATAATAAACACTGGATGCTCAATAAATATTAGCTATCAATGTTGCTTTTCATTCTTTTTGTTCACCATAGTTGCAGGCCACTGAAAGTATAAGCTGTGAAAAGTAGGTTAGGCAATGGCATGTAATTAACCAGATTCATGAAAATCACCCAGAGAGTGGAAAAGACAGTCTTATGACCAGCTCAGAAGGATAAAATGGGGCTAAAAGCTAATAAGGTGCCAAAGTGAGGGTTATACTCCTTCCTGGATGGTCTGACTGGGGTCCCTGGTTGGCAAAAACAGTCGCTGACAGGAAAAGTGTTGCACAGTATAGAGCTACATCTGGGAAAGTTAGTGAAAGAGGGCAGAGTGGGAGTGGTGGGGAGATGGTCATAAAACTGTTGCTAGGGCCTCCCCAGGTGGAGAACATACTAGTTATTACAAGAGGCCAAGAAAGACTTTGTAAAAGAGTAGCTTAGGCCGGGCGCGGTGGCTCACGCCTGTAATCCTAGCTCTCTGGGATGCCAAGGTGGGTGTGATCCTTTGAGCTCAGGAGTTCGAGACCAGCCTGAGCAAGAGCGAGACCCCCCCCCCAC
>VBSM01000937.1:1078014-1112000 GCA_008086735.1 Cheirogaleus medius | reverse complement strand
ACGTTTAAGATTTTTCATAGTTCTTTTCTCTTTTTTTTTTTTTAAGCTGAAAATCATCTCCCTGAAGTTTTCATTTCAAAAGGAATAGTTCTTGGGTAAGACAGGGTGGAAACATCTTACATGTTAAAGGCACAGAGAAAGAATATAAGTTTTCACCAAGAAGAAGTTTTGGGAGGTTTATTTGCCTATTAGAGGTATAGGGTAATTACTATTTAAATTTTTCTTTCTTTTTCTTAAGTCTAGGACAGTTCCATTTCCAATACTGTGGTTTTTTTATAATATCTGGAAGCATCTTAAAATGAATAGGTGAGATCTGGAGATTGACAATAAGGTTAGGTGGGCTTTGAATGCTTCTAGCATTCCTGTTTTTGTAAATACTCGATTTGTAAGACAAGGACAGATGTTTCTAATTCCCCAAGAATTGGGTTGCATCCTGAATGATATCAAGGGGCTGGCCTGACAATCTAATTATATTATCTTCAATTATCTCCTTTATATCAGGGACCAGATTTCCTCTGTGCTAGATTTATAACTATTTGTCATGGGAATGTTTTAGTAAGCTGTTTTCTTTCTTTCCAAGCATATAGTTCCATTTTAGCTTTGGGGAGAAGGCCTAAAAAAAGTTCCTATCGTGCTCTGAATATAAACCAAAGTTCTAAATCAAAAGTTTACCAAAAGAGTGACTCAAGACCAAAGCTAATTAGCCTCTTTTGGCTTTAACCACAGACACACGAGGCATCTCCAAAGAGGACACAAAAAGATGCAGCCCTTCCGTAATCCAAAGCCATTTCCAAAGACAGCCAAAAAAAAAAAAAAAAGGCTTAGACAATACACCTGAGAGCTGGCAACAGTTGGTTCGCTAGCCTCCAATGGGATGCAACCCACATTTCTGTCCAGCCATATATTTGGTTTGCCGCCTACACACAGGCAGCAAACCCTCATGCCTCTGACAAGCAGAAAGTCAAACCAAGTTCTCAGGACACAAAAACAAGACAAACAGAAAAGCAATAGCTGTCCATGGGAGGGAAGGATCTCTAATGGGTACTCCAAAACCAGTAGTCATAATTCAAACCAATTGTTATGTTCCTCTCTTGAGTTAAAGGAATTTACTGAGGAAATGGAGCTGGATTTGGAGAAGAGGAGTTTTAAATTAGGGGTCCAGAGACCC
This sequence comes from Cheirogaleus medius, assembly GCA_008086735.1. Taxonomy (NCBI): domain Eukaryota; kingdom Metazoa; phylum Chordata; class Mammalia; order Primates; family Cheirogaleidae; genus Cheirogaleus; species Cheirogaleus medius. Next base: position 1,110,832 of record VBSM01000937.1, on the reverse strand, counting down.
AAAAGATCTGGAGGGTCAGAGACAGGGAGTTGGGGGAGTATAAGAAGGCAGAAAAGTGGAATTTGCAGTGGGTTTAAAGGATTTTAACTTTGTTCTAAATCTAATTTCTGCCTTTTGATCTTGCTAAGGGAGTCTCTAAGGCTAGCTGTTATACTTCATGTCCTCTTTCAGTTTGATCTTCCCATAGGTACCAGTAAGATAATTGTTTAGATTAAGAGCTCTCTAAAAAAAAAACTTTTTAAAATATTTATTTATCCTAGAAGTGACTCAAACCAATAAGTCTTTTCATGAAAAGACGTGGAGGTAACTTTCCAGGTTTAGAATACCATGGTCTCGTATGGTGTTCTCAAAGTGGGCACAGCAGATGTAGCCCTCATGATCCTAAAAGTTCACTCCCAGAGATACCGTGTTTCCCTGAAAATAAGACAGGGTCTTATATTTATTTTTCTTCAAGAAGACACCCTAGGGCTTATTTTCAGGGGATGTGTTATTTTCCCCTCAAAGCATCAGCTTGCAGCACGCACAGGATGGCCGGGACCTGACAGGGGGAGCCGACCTTGTGGGTGGGGCTGCCCACACCTTTCCGGTCACCTCTGGGATAGTAGCTGTCACGCTGGGGCAGATGAGAAGGGCTGCTCATCTTCTTTACCCCTCCGCAACGAAATGCATGGGTTGTGCAGATATGCTGCGTAGCCATGCCCATCACTAGGTCTTATTTTCGGGGTAGGGCTTCTATTGCGCAAATGCTTAGAAATCCTGCTAGGGCTTATTTTATAGGTAGGTCTTATTTTCGGGGAAACACGGTAGACTAAGAAAGCAAAGACCTTCATTGCCCCAGGTGGTTAAGGATAGCATGTTTGTATAAATGGTTTCTCTGGTCTCCCACAGAATGTAGGATGCCTTCTGTCACAAACCTCCTAATCTGTGACAGCAAACAGGTGATACTGGGGTGGGAGTTTCCCAGCACTAACTAAGCAACAAAGGTTGAGATGATAAAAGCCCCTTCTGGACTGGGACTTCTTATTGTGACAAACTCCCCTGAAAGCTGGCATGGTCAGTCAAAGAGAATGCTGCTTTTCACTTCTTGTCTGAGTTCCCAACCTATTTGACTGGCTGCATAATGCAAGCCCACACTTGCACCCCCCCACCCCCAGATGCAGAGATCAGAGAGAGTGTTCTCACTATTTGAAAAGCCAAGCTCTCAGGACATAAAACAACATGAAAGGAGACCTTCATTCAGTTTATTTGCCTCTGGGACCCACAGCAAAGTTTGTCTAAATAGATTCTGCTCTGGTGAGAACTGTGAACTCACCAGTCTGTGGGTCCAGCTCAAACAACAGGCTTATAAGGGCCTATGCCCATGTTTGTCACTGCCCAACCAAGTTCACTGCTCACTGATCAAGAGGAAGCCAGTACACTGAGACAGCAGGAGTTACAGAAGAGAAAGAGTTTAATATCACAAGACACCATGTAAATAGACATGGCAAAATTTCTAAAATCTGTCTCCCTGAGAACTTGGGGGCCCAGGTTTTTAAAGATAGTTTGGCAGGCAAAGGGCTAGGGAATTTGGTCTGCTGATTGGGGATAAATTCTTTGGATTGGGAAGCAGAAATCATCTTCTTGTGCTGAGTCATTCCCAGGTAGAGAGGGTGTTAAGACTGGTTGAGTCAGTTCCATGGTATGGGCCACTGGTCTGGTTGGGTCAGTTGGTCTGCTGGAATGCAGGGTCTGGAAGATATCTCAAAGACCAGCCGTAGGTTTCACAAGGGTGATGTTACTTATGGGAGCAATGAAGAAAGGTGAAAATCTTTATAATCAGCTATGTGACTCCTGAGAGGTAAGCAATTATAGGAAAGCAAGCTAGGGAAAAATGCTGGGACCCCTGACAAAATGCCAGCCACAGGTAAGATTTCTTACCACATCAGTCTCCCAGGTCTCTGCCTGCAGAGCCTGGTCGAGGCCAGAGTGGTAAGAGTCTCTTTGTCTTTTGCCCTTTCTAAATTTGAATTAGCAGGAGAAAACGTGTGTGAACTAGTTCTTATATAGCATAGCGACTCTGGTGTGTGTGGTGGGTATGAATATTCTTGTTTTCTGATCCCTTCCCTCCCAGAGTTGGTCTTTGTTTTACATATATATATAAAACTATGTCTATACTTTTGCAGAGTTCAAGCCCCTACCACACCACAGTTCCCACCTTACAGCCTTTTATTAATTTTATAAAGGGAGGTTTCATGTTCTGCCCTATGATTCTCCTATGACACATGACACAAACAAGAAAGACAATGGAAAACAAAGACCAACTCTGGGAGGGAAGGGATCAGAAAACAAGAATACTCGTAGCACCCCCAATACCAGAGTCGCTATTTAAGAACTAGTTCACACACGTTTTCTCCTGCTAATTCAAATTTAGAAAAGGCAAAGACAAAAAGACTCTTACCCCTCTGGCTTAGTCCATACTCCGCAGGCAGAGACCTGGGAGACTGATGTGGTAAGAAATCTTGCCTGTGGCTGGCATTTTGCTGGGTCCCAGCATCCTGTAGCTGCAGTAGTCCTGGAGTGAGCTGGTCCCAGTCAGTGAGGCTCGACTTTAGTCACCAACTGTAGGGGAGCAAAAAATGGCTTCCCTCCACATTTCTAGGCTCCTTGGCTAGGCTGTGAATTAGGACATAAGACAGATTAACAGAAAAACCATATTTAATTACATACATACACACATATGCGAATCCCACAAAATATGAGACTTGAAGAAGGGTCAGATGATTGAAGCTTATATAGCAATCCGAGCTACAGAAGGGGATAGGGGCTTGGGACTTCTGGTGGGTAGTAGTGACATAAGTTAAGGGAGAGTAAGGGAAGGAAATGTATGGTGAATAAAGGTTGTTTTGTTATGCAGATGAAAAGTCTCTCAGGTAATATAAGTTTTCTTGGATCAACCATGAAAGAATAGAGAATAGCCTGTATGGGCATGGTGTCAACCTCCAATCTCCTCCCCTAGGATCTGAGTTAATCTTGCCTGGTTGCTAAAATTCCTGTGGAAGGAACTCATGACAATTGAGTTCCTTTTGGAAGATCTACCTTTAGGCAGATGATAGAAACTCAGAGAAATCCTATGCCTGCATCTGTTATTCCCCAAGTACCCTCAGTTTAAGGTAATCAGCATACCAAAGCATCATATTTGGGGTTGGCATTTCCTGAACTCAGTTTAGTATAGTGACCAGGCAGCAGGAAGTGAGCACTCAGAGAAGGTTGGGTATTATTAGCTTGCAAAGTTATTCATTCAACAATCAGTCCCCTCCCCTACCTAACAGGTGTCAGGTCCTGTACTGGAGTAAACAAAGATGAATAAGACACTCTCCCTGGCCTCAAGGAGCTCTCAGTCTAGTAAGAAAGAGGTGTAGATAAAGATAACCGTAGTACAGTACTATTATAGGGAGATGAATAAAATGCTGTACTAGCTAAGAGAAGGGCCCCTCACCTACAGGGGAAAGAGCAGGAAATGCTTCCCAGAGGAAGTAATCTTTGAGCTAAGTCATGAGTAATGAATAGAAATTTGCCAGGCGCAGAGAGAGGAGAGAAGAACATTCCAGACAGAAGGCACAACCCATGTAAATGCTTGAAGACCTTATAGAGCTTTGGAGAACAAGGAGAGTTCACTGAAGGTGCAGCTTAGGATCCATGAAGGAACAGAATGAAAAGAATGTCAGAAAGGATCTCATAAGTCATCTTATGAAGTTAGACCTTTAACAGACTGTCCCTCAGGGCCAAAGTATTCCCTCCATTCTTCTAACACCTTGAACACAGCTTCATTATAATACTTATCAAATTACTATTTGATTATTTCTTTACTTGTCTCTTCCATTGAACTGTGGGCCCCATAAGGGCTCCAACACTGTGTATTGCTCTTTGAATTCTCAGTGCCAGGCATTCAGGTAGCATACAACAAATGTGGAAAGAGGAAAGGAGATGTCTCCGAGGGTCACACAGCTATTAAGTAGCAGAGGCAGGACTCAAATCTAGGTCTGAGAGTATTTTTGAGTGTTGTATCACATTCCTCAGAACTGGATATAGAATTAGGAATTGAAATATTTCATTTAATGCAATCTTCATTGTATTGGAGTTTTTTCCTTCATGAACTTCTTGCTACTAGTCAGGGAGATTCAGGTCTCAAGAATACTTTGTGACGATAATTTGAACACTAATGGTTAAGTAATAAATAAACAATTTTGGAAAGTTACAGCCTACTCTTGGCTTTATACTGAACACAATTTGATCTCATCTAGTGCTATTGCTGGCAGTACAGGTACAAATATCAGTAGAATATTACCCACTTAAGACAAAATAGCAGTGGACCATCTAAAGCAAGTTAAAGCACATCAGATCAGACAGGCATGAAAAGGTCTACTTTATTACAATTCTTTCATGAATCATGCAGTTTGTTATCCAAGATAAAAAAAAATCTGTGTTAAGATCCAAATATGACAAATGGACATCCATCATCTCTATCAGGGAGTCACACTAGGAAATACTTGAAAGTTCATCTCATTTCTATAGTCATCTATAGATTGCTTAAAATGCTTTCTACTGTTCCCCTGGACTCAAGTTTCTCTCCATTCCAACTCACTCTATATACTGTTGCCCAGTTAATTTTAGCTGTGTGACCTTGAGCAAGTCACTTAACTTCTCAGGGCCTCAGTTTATTCATCTGAAAAAATGGGGGAGCTGCGTTAGATTAGTGCTTTTTATACTGTATTACTTAGAGCCCTCAAGTCCCTCAGAGGTGCCTGGGGTGCAACTGAGCAGGCTGGGGAAAAGGTGGGCCAGTGGCTGAGTTGGCAGGCTTCTTTATATTCTCTGCAAACATATCAGCCCTTTTAAAAATTATGGGCTGCTCTAAAATTTGGTTTGGAAAAAGAGTTATGCTACTATAAAAAGTTTAAGTACCATTATACTTCCATGATTTCTAAGGGCCCTTCTGGTTCCCCTAAACTAGGATTTTTTAAAATCTTCTGTATACAACAGGAATTTAATGTGATAAAGTATTTATACACAGAAACACAACAAATGACTCATTTTTATTATTCCTTTTCTTTTAACCACTTTTTAATCGTGGTATTATTTCAAAATAAGATGAAATGCAATGCTTAAAATTATAATTCTAATATATAATAGGAATTCTGAAAGTAATTGGCATCTCTCATGAAGACTGCCATTTTGGGCCGGGCGTGGTGGCTCACGCCTGTAAGCCTAGCACTCTGGAGGCCGAGACGGGTGCATCGCTCAAGGTCAGGAGTTCCAAAGCAGCCTGAGCAAGAACGAGACCTTGTCTCTACTAAAAATAGAAAGAAATTAGCTGGACAACTAAAAATATATAGAAAAAATTAGCCGGGCATGGTGGCACATGCCTGTAGTCACAGCTACTCAGGAGGCTGAGGCAGAAGGATCTCTTGAGCCTAGGAGTTTGAGGTTGCTGTGAGCTAGGCTGACGCCATGGCACTCTGTCTCGGGGGGGGGGAAAAAAAAAAAAAGACTGCCATTTTGAAAACCATAGAAAATGGTTTACAAAGTTCAGGACCAAATTCAGATTCTACATATTTCTTTCCCTTCTTAGGCAACAGTAAAGACATCTCTTAATCAAAGCAAATGCAGAGAAACAAATTATCTTTAGTGTCACAGTTACTGAGTTTCCAAGTCTCCTCCACAGATACTATCTTTGTCTTCTTTGTATTCCTGGCTAGGGCTGACCCCAAAAGTTCAGTACACAGCAGTTGCTAGAGGTGCCAGACACACCAAGTAATTTGCCAGAGCCTCACGCCTCCTCAGCTTGTAAAGCAGAGGTTGCAGAGGAGGTTTATTAGAATCACTTGGGAAGCTTTTTCAACCTACACTTATGCCCCAGTCTCCTCTCCTTTTTGTGAAGCACTGTTCTAGCTTGGGGTTTTATTCTGTCCCACATAAAAGGTCTGCTCCATCTTTCTAAATCCTGCCCAACTAAAGGTTGGTGGAGTAGAAGCAATTGAACTCAGTGGGTTTGTCACAAACTGGTTGGGCAAGTCACTTAGCCTTTTCTGGTCTCAGTTTCTTCCTCTGATTTTTGAGGTTCCTTTCAAGCTTTGAAATTCTATGACTGCATATCATGTCTAAGAAGCCTTCTGAACTACTCCTAGCATGGAATGACTTATCACTTCTTGGTTTTCCAACAGCCTGTGCAATACAATATATCACCTAATTATATGCTGTCCTATATTGCCCTCTAGTTGTTTTGATATGAAATTTTTTTCTTAACTATATGTAGTTTAAAATATATTTAGTTTAAAAGTTTATTTTCATGGTCAGGCAATGTGCCTCCTACTTAACTTAAATCTTCTAGGACAACTCAGGGTGTGTCCTAAGGTAATCAGTATGTATTTATATTGATTTGTTGAAAGCAATGATGCCCCTTCTTTCGAAGCCTTGGAATTCTATTTTACATCAGTGATGTCCAGTAGAAATATAATGTGAGCTACAAATGTAATTTTAAATTTTCTAGTAGGCACATTTAAAATATGAAAAGAAACAAGTTAATTCTAGTAAATATTTAACCCAATATATTCAAAATATTATCATTTCAACATGTAGTCAATGTAAAAAGTATTGAGATATTTTACATTCTTTTTTTAATGTCTTCAAAATCTGGGGTGTATTTTACACTTACAGCACATCTCAATTCAAAATAGCCACTTTCGGGTGCTCAGTAGCCACATTGGCTAGTGGCTACTTACTGAACAGAGCAGTTCTGCATCATTGGGCTGCTTTCCAAACTGATCACTTATTTTTCTGTTCAGATAATGACTGACGCTGAGCACTTAATAAGTACTCAGGCTAGCCAGAGAGGTGTAAAGATGAATCAGATAAGGGAGGTTTGTAAATCATTATAGAGATGCACAGAAGAAACCCTGACTTGGTGGCCGAGGGGCCCTAGGTGGGGAGGGGGGAAGTTAAGGAAGGTTGCACAAAGGAAGTAACATTTAATTTGGGAACTAGGTAGCACGAAAGGAGGTCGGCTGTAGGATGACTGGCGTTGCAGGTTACCAAATTATCAGGACTAAGGAGAGGGGTTCTACAGGGCGCCAGCCCAAAGGACTTAGGTGAGTGTGGGGAGGAGGGGCGACGTGAAGGGGAAGCGGGCGGGCGGGGATTGGCTGGCAGGAACCCGGAGTTCCTCTGGTGGGTGGACGGAAGCCGCAGGGGGGCGCTATTTGCACGTCGCACTCTAGCGAGCAGCCCTGCGAACGGTGAGAGCGGCGCGGCGCGGCACCTGGAGTCTCCGGCTGCCCAGACCCAACCTAGGGAGCGACTGGCGAGGTAAGGCGCGCGCCTGTCCGGCTCCGGAACGCGCTGGCCCGCGCTCGCGCTCTGAATTCAGTCTCACCACACCCGGGCCTCGGAGCCCACAAAATTTCCCAGCCCCGTGTCGGCCACTGGGAACACATCGTACAACGGCGCCTAGGGTTTTGCTTGTTTGTTCTTAACAGATGCGTACGGCTTGTAACGGGCTGCGTGGTAAAATGAGTCTATGGAAACGGTTGCCAGGACCGGCAAACGGCCGTTCCCGGAAGTCCTTGCACGCTTTGGTAACAATGAAACGACTGGACCAATGCGGCGCCCTTTCCGGTTTTGTTCTGGCTCTTGGAGTTCTTTTTTAGCAAAGTTGCCTTTGACCCCGGAAGTGAGGTCCTCCGGGTTCCTCCCTCCTGCAAGATGGCAACTGCTGAAGACGAGTTATTGCTGCCGCGACTGCCCGAGCTCTTCGAAACAGGCAAACAGCTTCTGGATGAAGTGGAAGTAGCGACTGAACCCACCGGCTCCCGGATAGTCCAGGACAAGGTATCCAAGGGACTGAACCTCCTCGAGAAGGCTGCCGAAATGTTATCGCAGCTCGACTTGTTCAGGTATGGGGAAGAGGGTAATAACGGCTGAGAACGAAGGTAATAATGGTTACCAAGGGTGGAGCCATTGCGCCTGTATGGAGGGGACCTTTAAGACTAAGAACCTTTTGTTCCTGCTTCCCACTGCGATCTTGTGTACATTCCCCACCTCTCTTCCGAGATGATTGATAGCCCACGACTCTGTTCCCTGGTGTTGGCCCTCTGCATAGTCATTGGGTGTGAGTGCTCAGCCACTTTCATTGAGTGGCACTGGCTGCTGTTCCCTGTACCTTCTCCCTTTGCCCCATTCCCAGCCCAGCCTTCCCCTCCTCCAGGAAGCAAGGGCCGCGGTTTAAATGCCCAGCCAGGCTTTACAGCCTCCTCTTTGCTCCTTTCAGCCAAAATGAAGATTTGGAAGAGATTGCTTCCACCGACCTGAAGTACCTGATGGTGCCAGCGTTTCAAGGAGCCCTCACCATGAAACAAGTCAACCCCAGCAAGCGTCTAGATCATTTGCAGCTGGCTCGAAAACACTTTATGAACTACTTAACTCAGTGCCATTACTATCATGTGGCACAGTTTGAGCTGCCCCAAACCAAGAACAACTCAGCTGAAAATAACACTGCGAGTTCCTCCATGGCCTATCCTAGCCTCGTTGCTATGGCATCTCAAAGAAAAGCTAAAATAGAGAGGTGGGTCCATAACTGTAATCTGAGGGCTGCCCCATGGCAGTGCTGTTGGGGGGTGTGCATGATATTTTGGTAGGGGTAAGGGGAACGGAATGGCATGTGTCACTCTCTTGGTTCTTATTGATCATAGGCCCTGGTGAGAGCAAACTTTCTGGAGTTTTTTGAAAATCCTCTGCCTTTGTTGAGGTGATCATACCTACCCATCAGACCCCTACTATCTTGTGGTTGCCAACAGCAGCAATATAGTTTACCAAAGTGTCTCCCAACCTTTTCCACATCACAGCATAGCAGTGTTCATATGGTACATTGGGGTAAATATTTCTGAAGGACACAGTATCTCAGAGCTGTAGTCCATTTTGGGGCCATTGCTTTAGAAGCTCTGTTCAGAGTACTGGATCAGATGTGTAACATCCTGATCTTAGTCCTGGCATAGCTTCGTGGTGTCACCTTGAAAAAATTGCTTACTGTCTTAGATTTAAAAAAAATTTTAGTGGATGTTTATGGTATCTAGGAACTATACTAGGTAATAATACTCACTGTAGGAAGTTTGCAAAACAGAAGACTTTTAAAAATTAAAAATAAGCCTCAGTCCAGGCACAATGGCTCATGCCTGTAATCCTAGCACTTTGGGAGGCCAAGGCAGGAGGATTGCTTTAGGCCAGGAGTTCGAGACCAGCCTGAACAAGAGTGAGACCCCCATCTCTAAAAAGAAAAAATAGAAAACATTAGCAAAGTGTGGTAGTGCACACCTGTAGTCCCAGCTACTCGGGAGGCTGAGGCAGGAAGATTGCTTGAGCCCAGGAGTTTGAGGTTGCAGTGAGCTATAATAATGCCACTGTACTCTAGTCCGGGAGACAGAGACCCTGTCTCAAAAAAAATAAAATAGGCCTTAATCCTGGCACTCATAGATGATCATTGTTACTTTCTGATGTATCTCTTCTCAGATAGATATATAGTTTTTAAGCTAATAAATTTGGAATAATCCTGTAAATGTAGCTTTTTATCCTGGGTTTTGAACCTAACATTATTCTTTGAGCATTTCCTCATATATTTTGAAACCATGATATTTAATCGTCATGTAATATTCCATCCTGTAGTTGTACCATAATTATTTAAACTAATCTGTTATTGTCAGATATTCAGACTTTAAGGTTTTTTGCTATTCTGAGTAATGCTATAAACAAACACCTTTAACTGCATGTGTCGCTGTTTCCTTAGGATAGATTTCTAGAAAGACCAGTGACTGGGTTAAAGGGTTTGAATATTTTAAGGCTTTTGATACATGGTAACAATGTTGCTTTCCACAATAACAAAGTTTCAGAGTATGTCCCACTGCATTTGTCTTGGATGTTAACACTTAGAAAATCCAATTGGGCAAGAAAAAAAGTTATCTCATTATTTTGATTGGCATTTCTTTGGCCTGCAAGCTTGATTTTTGAACATTTTCCTTAAATGTCTGACAGATGAGACATCAATGCTATCTTTATATTAACGGCTCCCACATTCATATCACTACCCCAGGCCCTCCTGACCTCAGACTCATACTTCCACCACACTTCATGGGCATTTCACAGACATGTCATAAATTCAGCCCTTGGCTTTTTAACACATTAACTGCCATGTGACTTTGTAGTTAACTCATGCTAGTTTTGAGCCCGGGGCCTCGTGAAGCAAAACCTGGGCAAATTTGCAGTTGGTTCGTGAAAATCTTACTTGTTGATGTTCTTATTGTTAAATTAATATCGACAGTTTAATTCTGAAAACATGAATTAAATGAATAGAAGTTAATAACAAATTTTTCATTAAATTAGAAAGAATCGTTTTGTTTTCAAAGGTTTTATTCTATTTTTGTAATAAAACACCATGGCCCCAAGGAAAAATTATTTTCTACTGTAGCAATCAATGTGTTAAATTCCAAATGAGCCCCCCAAACCGAAGTCATTACCATCCCAGTAAGTGCACCACCATTTACCCAGGTTTTTAAGCCAGAAACCAAGGAGTTAGCTTCTATTCCTCCCTTATTCTGAATTTCCACATCCAGACCATCAGCAAGGCTTGTCAATTCTAGCTACAAAAGATAGCCTCTATCGTTCTATTTCTCTCCATCTCCACAATGATACCTCAGTCTAGGCCACCTGAGATAGCCAAACCACTAATTCCAGGGTCCTGCGTGATCTGGTGCCTGCCTCTTTCCAATCTCACGATGTGTCATTGTTCCCTTGTTCACTGGACTCCAGCCACAATGGCCGCCTTTCAGTTCTTTGAACAGACCCAACTCTTTCCCTCTATAGAATCTTTGTATGTGCTGTTCTCTTTGCGTGGAATGCTCTACATATGGTTAATTCTTTATCCTTTAGGTCGCATCTTAAATGTCATTCCTTGGAGAGGCTTTTCCAGACCAATCTCTTTAAATAGTTAACATCTGTCATTCCCTTTGCCCCATTTTTGTTTCCTTCTTGGCACTTATCTCAGGTGGAGTTATTTCATGTGTCTGTCTGAGTTTTGTCTCTTTCCTATACTAGAATGTATACTCCACAGAGGCAGGAGCCATTTCTCTCGTTAACTGTGGTATGCTTAGCATAGGGCCTGGCATATAGAAAGTACTCAAGCAATGTTCTTGACAAGCAGGAGAAACAACTCAAACATAGGGTAGATTTAGGTATGCACAACAAAGAGATAATAGTCTAGTTTGGCAGAAGCAATAATAGTCTAGTTTGGCAGAAACTAAGAGTAGTATGTTCAGAGGTCTGCATAAGGAAGTGATGTGTATAGAATGAAAGGAAAAAGGCAGAAAGACAAGATAATATGTTATGATGGTACTTCAAGTAGGAAGAAGTGATAAAAATGAAGTTACAGCTATCAGGGATACTACTTTTGCAAGAATCATTTACATGATTAGAAAACAAATTACTCAGGTCCTTATTTACATTGTGGAAGTGCCCCCCACCATCACCCGTGACTTTAGATGTTAAGGCTATCCTAAATAAAAAACTAAATGGTATGTCTTCTCTCTCCCAAAACCCGTTTCTTCACATATATTCTGTAATTACCATCTTTCAGGAGTGAGTGTGAATCTGGTTGATTAACACCTCTCCATTCTTTTGACAGAAATAGAGATGTGGAAGCTGGGTAAGTAAGGAGTCTAGTTTTAGATTTACTGAATTTAGGTCCTAAAGTGATAACTGGATAGCCATTTCCATAGACAGGTGGAAAATGTGCAACTAACACTTATGAGACTGTTTTGTGGCTGATGTGAAAAATTTAGGAGCCTTCTGCTTTGGTGGGTGTGGATGAGTTTGCCAAGGAAAAACATGTAGAAAGAAAAAAAGCCAAGGATAAAACCTTGGAGCAAGTTAAGGGAGAAGGAAGAGGAAGGAAAGAACAATCAGAGTTAAGGGACTCAACAAGGTGCAGATAGAAGTATTTATAGAAGCCTGGAGAAGAGAGAGCAAATGTTATATCCTCTTTGAAGCCTCTCGCTACCTATCCTCCCTCCCAGATACTGTAGCACTTAGTTAATGTTACTTGTTACAGCATAACTGTCAGTTTCTAGGCTTGGAACTCCTCAAAGTCAGAGACCTTGACTGATTGTATCTTTGTATCCTGATTATATCATTGTATCCCTTGGTGCCCAACCCAGTAACTAGATCATAGTAGGTACTTAGAGGAGTCTTTGGGAGGGCAGATAGAGTAGTCAGTGGAAAGATGGAAGCAGTATGTTATAGCAGAGAAAGCCTGGACTTTGGAGTCAGACAGACCAATCCAATTTCTACCACCTAATAGATGGGGCATCATTTAGCCCCTTCTGGCCTCAACTTCCTCATCAGCTAACATTATTTATATTGCTTCTTACAAAGCACGTTCATATGTATTTTTCTATTTCATCCTCTTGATCCCATGAAATAGACATTTTTATCCCCATTTTAGAGATAAGGAAATGGGCTCGAGAATTGACTTGCACAAAGTTACATAGCTAGCAAGTGGCCAGGCCAGGCTTTAAACTCAAGTCTTCAAATTCCCAGTTCTAGTGCTGTTCCTATTACAGCACAGAAAAGAGTGGTCATTTGAAAGTTTAGAAAAAGAATTGAGGTAAAATTGTTTCTAAGATAGGGCAAAGGCACCAGTAGGATGAAAAATTGTAGCTGCTAATGTCAGAGAGGATGATCAATAGTGAGGGCTGGAAGAATGTGGTTGGAGACTACTAGATTAATAGCAAAAGTGGAATGGTAAAGACATTGCCTTGGAAATGCCTTGGTAGAGACAGAATTAGCTCTGTCCCCTTAAGGGACAAGAGTAAAGGAGGAAGGGTGAAGCTATGGAGATTTTAAGGTGAAGGGATAAATTGAATTCTATGCTGGCTGGCCATCTGATGAGCATGATGGTGGTACGGGGCCTCCACAAAAGACGAATATAAGGATGGCTGAGCAAGAGTGACCACTCAGCCAAAGTTTGATAACAGGGATTTGTAGTTAATCCATTTGACACAAATGTGTAATTCCTTAACTCTCTTCAGCAGCCTGGGAACAGAAAAAGGAAATGGTGAAAGTTGCACAGAGTCAGAAGGGTCACAGGGGTAGGGGGATTTAGGTTAATAGGAAGTGTTTTCATGTAATGTAGAACAGTGATGAGGGTCTAGGATAGTGTTTTTCAGTCTGTTTCTTAGAGCCCCAAGATTCCACTGCAGTGCCTGGATAGAGGGGATGTTGGGAGCCCTCCTTTGATTTAACCAAAGCAGATTTTATCTGTTTCTGGGAATTACATAAAAGCTCTCATTAGAAGAAAGTGTTCTTTTGCTAAGACAAAAAGGTTTTTAAAACACTGGTATAAAAGAACAGGTGTTGAAAAGCTAGAGGCCTAAAAGATAAAAAGCAAAATCATAAAAGCAAGAAAGTAGACAAGGAAGGAGCAGAGAGTGCCATTAGGCCATATGCATGCAGAGGATGGGAAAAGCAAAAGAGTCTTTATTCAGAGGACCACTAGATGAACCCCACATTTACCCTGGATTATATACATTTTAAGGTCCTCACATATTTTTTCTTTATGACTTAGGTACATCCAGGAAAGAGAATGGGGGTAAGAGTGAGACTGGGATTAAACATTCTCAAGTAATACCTCAAGAGCATTCATGAACTCGGAGTTAACCTTTGTAGTGTTTTACTCAGGAGGCTACCTATGCTGATGGTGTGACATTTTATGACTTGTTGGGTAAATAGAGCAGAAGAGCCTAAAAATTTTCATTATAGTGTTTTCAGAACAGTGATTCTTGGCTTTTGTGTGTGTGTGTGTGTGTGTATGTATCATGAACTCCTTCCGCCCCCTTGTTTTTTGTTTTTTTTTGAGACAGAGTCTCACTCTGTTGCCCAGGCTAGAGTGCCGTGGCATCAGCCTAGCTCACCGCAACCTCAAACTCCTAGGCTCAAGCGATCCTCCTGCCTCAGCCTCCTGAGGAGCTGGGACTACAGGCATGCGCCACCACGCCCGACTAATTTCTTTCTATTTTTGGTAGAGATGGGGTCTCTCTTGCTCAGGCTGGTCTCGAACTCCTGAGTTCAAACGATCCTCCCACCTCGGCCTCCCAGAGTTCTAGGATTACAGGTGTGAGCCACCACGCCCGGCCGACCCCTTCCCCTTTGATAACGAAATCTCTCGTCAGCCAAAAAAGAAAAAGAAGAAAGGGAAAAAAGCATACATGTAGAGTTCTGTGTAAAATTTGAGGGAGTTCAAAGACCACCCTCCCCCATGCTGAACTCTCTATGGACTTCCGGCTAAGACCCCTTGATTTGGGTGAAGACCTACAGAGGAGCATCTGATTTTAGAGGGTCTAGAGTGGGGTCCCAGGGGAGATATTTCAAGATAGTTCTCTTGGAAATTTTGGCATTTTTCCTTGACTCCTCTCTTTCCCGCAAGCTCTTACATCCAATAAATCAACAAATCCTATCATCATATATTTTAAATACAGCCACGTCTCCCTACATCCCTATTTTGGGTCACCATCTCTCACCTGCATTGTAGCAATATCCTGTTAATTGGTTCCCCTGCTTTCACCCTTGCCTTCCAGCCCACACTCCACACAATAGCCAGAGTGGCCCATATAAAGTCTTTTCATGTTTCTCTATTCTATCCATGTCATATGTTCTATTCAAAAGCCTCCAGTGGCTTTCCCATCTCAAAATACCATGGTATTTGATATTTTGGGTATCATGGCCTACAAGGTTCTACATGTTACGGACCTGGCTGTCTGACCTCATTTCCTATCACTCTTCTTCATTGCATTTCAGCCATGCTGACCACTTTGTTATTTCTCAAACATGTCAGGCCAGGCATTCTCCCACCCCCAGGGTCTTTGTATTTGCTCTTTGTCCTTAGAACACACTTCCAGATATCAACATAGCTTACTTCGTTATTTTCTCAAAGTCTTTGTTCAAATGTCACTTCTTCAGAGAGGTCTCCTCTGACCACCTTGTGTATAATAACACCCCTAATTTTGAACCATCACTCTATCTACTTGAGCTTGCTTTTTGCTGTTTCATAGCACTTATCACCATATGACTCATCATCTATTTATTTTTGTCTTTTCCCACTAGAATGAATGCTTCATGAGTGTAAGAACTTTCTTTTATATACTGCTGTGCCTCCAGCACTGAGAATAGTGCCTGTCACACAGTGGGTACTCAGTAGTTATTTGTCACATGAATGATAGATGACATACTAGAATGCATCTTGAAAAAGGCAGTTAGGGTGCTTATGTGTCCTTAGATTATATAAGGATGAATCAGAAGAGCTGGGAATGTTTTGCCCAGAAGAAAAGATGACTTTCTTAGGCTCCTTCACGAGGAATTCCTGCATCAATGGCAGGTAAATGACCGCTGAAGATTCTACAGTTCTTTGAAGTTGTAACTCCCAAGTGGAAGCATCGTGGGATGCACCCACCGCAGTAAGAGTTAATGTAATCAAATGACCGAGGCACTCTGATCCCTAAAGATAAAGGCAGAACTTGACAAGAACAGATTACTTCTATATTTTAATGGCTTCAGAATGTATTTCTCAGCCCCTGTTAGGCCCTTCCTTGCCTTGTAGTCTGAGGGAACTGACTGGTGCAAAGCTCTGGGATATAGGATCTATATTCCTGCCAAGTGGAAGTGGGCATACTTACTACTTGGTCGTTTGCAAAGGCAAAATCTTATTGTGGCCTTTTTTTAGATACAAACAGAAGAAAGAGGTGGAGCATAGGTTGGCTGCACTGAAATCTGCTGTGGAAAGCGGTCAAGCAGATGACGAGCGTGTTCGTGAATATTATCTCCTTAACCTTCGGAGGTGGATTGGTATCAGCTTAGAAGAGATTGAGAGCATTGACCAGGAGATGAAGATCCTAAAAGAGAAAGACTCTATAAAAGAGGTAAGCCTGTCACTGCCCACATAGCTCAAAAAGTTACTGTCAGAGATTTGAATATTCTACAGGACAGTAATACAGTTAAAAGCTTTTTAAGTCTCCATAAAAATCATTTTTGTTTTTCTTTTGTTTGTTTTTGAGACAGAGTCTCACTCTGTTGCCCAGGCTAGAGTGCCGTGGTGTCAGCCTAGCTCGCAGCAACCTCAAACACCTGGGCTCAAGCAATCCTCCTGCCTCAGCCTCCCAAGTAGCTGAAACTACAGGCATGCATCACCACGTCTGGCTAATTTTTTCTATTTTTAGTAGAGATGGGGTCTCGCTCTTATTCAGGCTGGTCTTGAACTCCTGAGCTCAAGCAGTCCTCCCACTTCCCAAAGTGCTAGGATTACAGGCGTCAGCCACCACGCCCGGCCTGGAGGGAGTATTTTAAAGCCAAGTAATGTTTTACTTGTTATATGATTCCTGGGAGAACTTTCTCCCTTTTTTATAAGCTTTTCTCAGGCTCCCTCAGAAGAGCTAACCAACCTCCACTGTTAGTGTTCTGCTGCTAGATCTTATTTTTTTCCCCAAAGAAGGCACAATGAATGCTGCTATATCTTAGAGACTGATAAATAGAAACTGAGGGAATTTTGAATCCAGAGCTTTTCAAGCACCTGAAGACTTAAGAGCCTGCATAGTAGGGTGGGCAAAATGACAAATGCACCTCTGATAATTAATTTCCTTTCAGGCATCAACTTCTCCCTCATCTCTTCAGGAGAGGCCTCCAATGAAACCCTTCATTCTCACTCGGAACAGGGCTCAAGCCAAGTAGGTAGTACTAGAAAGTGGTTTACTTTCCACCCCCTTGCTTTGATGGCTCAGTAGCAATGCATGAGTAACACACAGAATGGGTGCTGTTGAAAAGTCATGGCTTCACCCATGGAGGCTGTTCTTTCATCAAAGGGATGTTATCTTTCCTGAAACTTTCTCCATGTCTGTCGTCCACAGACATTTCCTTTACAAACTCGAGCTTAAAAATAGTCTCAAAAGGAGACAAATAAATAAAGAATCTAATGGGGAATTATATGCTTTAAAGGTTTTTTTCGTTATTGCCACTCTTCCTGCCTTCACCTGTAATTCTCAAAAGGATGTATTTGTCTATGATTTAATTCTGAGTTCTTGAGATGCTTTTTCTATAGGGTGGCAGGAGAATCTCCTTTTCTGTACATTTAAGAGCCACCAACTATAAATACCCATTTCACAGTGTCATCACTGCTCTATGGGACATTGGCCTCTGGGATTGCTTATTGGGAGATGATCCTGGGCTATTTACCTTCTCGTGCAAGCTCTATACTTTAATGCCCCTTTGTGGACTACTTTTTTTTTTTTCCCTACGTATCCTCACATGAGTTTGTACAACTCCTCAGAAGATGGCTGGGTAGGGGAACAAGGCTGAAGCAGACAGGCCTTGTCATTAAAGAAAAGAGGCTTTTTAATAATGCTATTTTTATTTCGTTTTCTAAATGCAATGTGATTTTTGCAGAGTATTTGGAGCTGGTTATCCAAGTCTGGCATCTATGACAGTGAGTGACTGGTATGATCAACGTCAGAAGTATGGAGCATTACCAGATCAGGGAATAGCCAAGGCATCATCAGGTATGAAGAGGTGGGAGGGAAATCACTGTACTGCTGGTCTTTTACTCCCTAGCCATTAAATTCTGACCAAGTATTGTTGCCCTTCAAGAGCAGAAGTAGTCTGAACAAAGATTCCGAGTGCAGTATTATGTTTATTAAGGTAAATAGCAAATGATTTGGGGAGGATGGGGCTAGTAGCAGCGTAGTTTTTTAATCTCTCCAATGTCGTGATATAAAAACAGCAGCCATGTAGCAAAATCAAAAATCTTTGGACAGCAATTCTCCTTCTGGTAATGGCAGAGTAGGTTGTATCAGGCCAACCCCTCATACAAATAACAATTACAAACCAAACCAAATATTGTTAGAAAACTACTTGAAGGCCCTAAAGAGTGACCAAAAGCAGGTATAAACTGAAGGGCAGTCAACACATAGAAGGACGGAATGGTACTTGGAATTCCTTGAGGCAGCGACTTTAACTTACTGTATTCTTAGTGCCCAACTTGGTAATTGGATCATAGTAGGTACTTGGAGGTGTTTTTGGAAGGAAAAGATGGAGAGAGGGTGGTCATCAGAAAGGTGGAAGCAATATGGTGTGTAGAAAAAGCATGATCAGACCTGGGGTAACCAATCTAACTCCTACCACTTAATAGACGGAGCATTATCTATTAATCCCATCCGAGCCTCTGTTTCTTTATCTCATGTATTTATCTTATTGGATCCTCTTAACAACCCCATGAAACAGACATTCTTATCCTCGTTTTAAGGTGAGGAAATAGTTGCCAAGAACTGACTAACCCATAGCTAGAAAGTAGCTGGCTAGTATTTAAATTCAGACATTCAAATTCTCAGTTTCAGCGCTGTTTCTACTATAGGAGGGAAAAGAGAAGAGTGATAATTTGAAAGGGTTTCCTGCTTTTTTATAGCTTCTCACCTGTGGGCAGGCTGCATTTGCTGTGGTGTGGGGTAGCTAAAACTTCTACAGAAACTTGCAGTCTGATTGATTGAGAAATGAGAGAACCGAGTTCAGGGTGAGTATAGCAACTGAAAAGTGAGGGAGGATGTCCCAGAAAGGAGAGAACTACAAAAGAGAAGCCCTAATTCTGTGTATAAACCCCACTGAAACCTCTGGCTGACTATGCATACACAGAATAGACTCAAAACACCTAAGCTAAGGCTAAAATAACTAAATGGAGAATTCAGCTGTTGCCCAATGCAAGGGAGATAGAATTTGGTGGTTTGGTTTTAGACAAGTTAATTGCCTGCTAAAATGAAAAATCAGGAATGAAACAGAATTCAGAATCTCTACAGTATATTATTTATAATGTGTAGGATTTAATCCTAAGCTATTAGACATTTAAAAAACCAGGAAAATGTGACTCATAACTCAAGAGGAAAGGCAATCAATGGATACCAACCCCAGGATAACTCAGATGTTGGAATTAGCAGACAGGGATTTTAAAGCAGCTGTTACTTCTATGCTCAAGGGCAAAGAAGAAAAATATACTTGTAATGAATGAAAAGATAAGAAATTTCTGCAGAGAAATAGAAACTATACACAAAAACATTCTGGAACTGAAAAATACAGTATCTGAAATTTAAAAATCACTGGATGAGCTTAATAGCAGATTGTCAATGACAGAAGAAAGTGTCAGTTAACTTGAAGGTCAATAGAAATTATTCAATCTGAAAAACAAAGATTGGGGGAAAAGTAAACAGAACCTCAGTGACCCATTGGAACAATGTGAAAAGGTCTAACATACATGCAATTGGAATATCAGTAGGAGAGAAGAAAGGGAAAGGGACAGAAAAAATTTGAAGAAATGGTTGTTGAAGATTTCCCAAAATCTGTGTAACACAAATTTACAGATTCAGAAATCTCAGCAAACCCCGATCAGGTTGAATACAAAGAAAATCACACATAGGCACATTGTAGTCAAACTGCTGAAAACCAAAGAAGAAAATTTTGAAAGCAGCCAGAGATAAAGTACGTATTATGAGTACAAACATATGAATTGTTGCTGGCTTTTCCATTAGAAACAGTGGGAGCTGGAGACACTGGAACATCTTTAAAGTACTGGAGGTGGGAGAACCCTGTCAACCTATAATTTTATGCCCAGGGAAAATATCTATAAAAATGAAGGTGAAGTTAAGACATTTTCAAATAAATAAAAGGTAAAAGAATTCTTCATTAGAAAATTGGCATTAGAGAAATGATGAAGGAAATTCCTTAGGCTGAAGGGAATGATACCAGATAGAAACTTAGATATTCAAGGAGTGAAGAGCAGCAGAAATGGTAACTGTGGATAAATACAAAGGACTATCCCCCACACACACACCTAATTTTTAAAACTAGCTTCTTAAAGCAAATTATACTGTCTTGTGGGATTTGTAATATAATAAATGTGATATATATGACAGCTATAGCAAAAAGGACAGGAAGTAAATGGAATTACTTTGAGATTCTTCTATTTTAGGTGAACTGGTACATATTAACTATTGTGTAATAAATTACTCTAAGACTTAGCAGCTTAAAATAATAAACATTTATTATATCACATAGCTTCTGAGGGTAAGAAATCCAGGAGCAACTTAACTAGGTGGTCCTGGCTCAGGATTTCTCATGAGGTTACAGTCAAGTTGTTAGCTGGGGCTGCAGTCTTCTGGAAGCTTGATTGGAACTGTAAGATCTGCTGCCAGGCTCATTGGTGTGGCTGATGGCAGGAGGCTTCAGCACATGGGTCTGTCTGTCCATAGGCGTGGCAGCTTCCTTTCCCCAGAGTGAATGATTTGAGAGAGAACGACCAAGAGCAAAAGCCTCGGTATCTTTTATAACCTAATGTTGGAAGCGACATACTATGACTTCTGCACATTCTGTTGGTCATATAGACCAACCCTGATATAGGTGTGGGAGGGGACTAAGTAAGAGTATGAATACCAGGAGGCTGGGATCATCAGGCACCATCTTCAATGCTACCTACCACATGGGAAATTAGAGATGAATATTGTATTTCCTACAGCAACCACTTAAAAAAATGATGCATCAAGAAAATGAAAGGGCAAGCCACAGACTGGAAGAAAGTATTTGCAAAAGACATATCTGACAGTGGACTATTATCCAGAATATACAAAGAACTCTTAAAACTCAACAGTAAGAAAAGGAACAGCCTGACTAAAAAGTGGGCCAAAGACCTTAACTGATACCTCAACAAAGAAGATATACAGATGGCAGATAAGCATATGAAAAAATGTTCCATATCATATGTGATCAGGATAATGCAAATTAAAACAACAATGAGATATGCCTATCAGAACAGCCAAATCCAGAATACCTTAAATGTAAATGGAATAATCCTTCAAATTAGAAATCAGGGATTGATTATCAGGCTGAGCTGCATGCTGTCTATAAGAGATGCATTTTAAATGTAAAACATAGATTGGTTGAAAATATATAGGTTGAGCACCCCAAATCTGAAAATCCAAAATGCTCCAAATTCCGAAACTTTATGAGCTCTGACATGATGCTCAAGAGAAATGCTCATTGGAGCATTTTGGATTTTAGATTTTTGGATTTGGGATGCTCAACCAGTAAGTATATAATGCAGATATTCCAAAATCTGAAAAAGTCCAAAATCCAAAACACTCTGGCCTCAAGCATTTTGGATAAGGGTTACTCACCTCTGCTATGCTAACAGTAAGCGTAAGAGAGCTGCAACAGCTATAGTAGTATCAGATAAAGGGTATTTAATAATATCAGATATAGTACTATCAGATAAAAAGTATTCGAGACAAACTGGAGATTTTAAAAGGACATCTTTTTAATTGCCCATTTTATCAGGAATAGAAGAAAGGGGCAATTTATCAGGAAGACACAGCAATCATACTTGTGTTTGTGCCTAATGAGCATCAAATTACATGAAGAAAAAATTTGACAGAATTAAATGGAGAAATAGACAAATCTACAATTATAGTTAGAAGTTTTAATACCTCTCTTTCAGTAATTGATAGAATTGCTAAATAAATCAGTAAGGACACAGATGATCTGGTTAACACTGTCAGCCAGCTTAACCTATTTGATGTTTATAGAATGACTATCTAACAACTGCAAAAATACAGGCATACCTCAGATATTGCAGGTTTGCGTCCAGACCACCACAGTAAAGAGAATATCACAATAAAGTGGAGTCACACTTTTTAGTTTTCCAGTGCATATAAAAGCTATGTTTACACTGTACTGTCGTCTGCTAAGTGTACAATAGCATCGTGTCTAAAAAAAAACAGTGTACATACTTTAAAACTAATTTATTGCTAAAATGCTAATGGTCATCTGCGCTTTAGTGAGTTGTAATCTTTTTACTGGTGGTGGGGTTTTGCCTCTGTTGATGGCTACTGACTGTTCAGGGTGGTAGTTGCTGAAGGTTGGGGTGGCTATGGCAATTTCTTAAAATAAGGAACAATGAAGTTTGCCGCATTGATTGATTCTTCTTTTCACAAAATACTTCCTTTCACAAAACTGCATCACATATGTTTGATAGCATTTTACCTACAGTAGAACTTCTTTCAAAATTGGAGTCAATCCTTTCAAACCCTGCTGCTGCTTTATCAACTAAGTTTAATATTCTCAATCCTTTGTTGTCATTTCAACAATGTTCACAGCATCTTCACCAGGAGTAGATTCCATCACAAGAAACCACTTCCTTTGCTCATCCATAACAAGCAGCTCCTCGTCTGCTCAAGTTTATCACAATATTGGAGCAATTCAGTCACATCTTCAGGCTCCACTTCTAGTTCTCTTGCGATTTTTACCACATCTGCAGTTAATTCCTTCGCTGAAGTCTTGAACCCTTCAAAGTCATCGGAGGAAAGTTGGGAATCCACTTCTTCCAAGCTCCTGTTAATGTCGATATTTTTTGACCTCCTCCCATGAATCACAAATGTTCTTAATGGCATCTAGAATGGTGAATCCTTTCCAGAAAGTTTTCAATTTACTTTGCCCAGATCCATCAGAGCAATCACCATCTATGGCAGCTATAGCCTTACAGAATATATTTCTTAAATAATAAGACTTGAAAGTTGAAATTACTCCTTGAACCATGGGCTGCAGAATGGATATTGTGTTAACAGGCGTGAAAACAACATTAATTTCCTTGTGCATCTCCATCAGAGCTCTTGGGTGACCAGGTGCATTGTCAATGAGCAGTAATATTTTGAAAGGAATCTTTCTTCTGAGCAGTAGGTCTCAGCAGTGGGCTTAAAATATTCAGTAAACCATGTTGTAAACAGATATGCTGTCATCCAGGCTTTCTTGTTCCATTTCTAGAGCGCAGGCAGAATAGATTTAGCATAATTCTTAACAGCCCTAGGATTTTCGGAATGGTAGATGAGCATTAGCTTCAATTTAAAGTCACCCCTAATAAGAGTCAGCCTGTCCTTTGAAGCTTTAAAGCTAGGCACTGACTTGTTTTCTCTAGCAATGAAAGTCCTAGATGGCACCCTCTTCCAATATAAGGCTGTTTCATCTACATTGAAAATCTGTTTACTATAGCCACCTTCATCAGTTTTCTCAGCTAGATCTCTCAACTAGCTTCAAACTTTTCTTATGCAGCTTCCTCCCCTCTCTCAGCCTTCATAGAATTGAACAGAGTTAGAACTTTGCTCTGGATTAGGCTTTGGCTTAAGGGAATGTTGTGGCTGGTTTGATCTTCTATCCAGACCACTAAAACTTTGTCCATGTCAGCAATAACACTGTTTTGCTTCCTTATCATTTGTGTGTTCACTGGATTAGGATTTTAATTTGCTTCAAGAATTTTTCCTTTGCATTCACAACTTGGCTAACAATTGTAACATCAAAGATCACAGATCATCACAAAAGATAAAATAATGAAAAAGTTTAGAATATCATGAGAATTACCAAAATGTGACACAGAGACACATTTGAGAGCTCATGCTGTTGGAAAAATGGCACTAAAAGGCTTGCTCAATGCAGAGTTGCCACAAACCTTCAATTTGTAAAGTACGCCGTGAAGCACAGTAAAGCAAAGCACAATAAAACAAGGCATGCCTTCACTTTCTTTTCAAATGCCCCATGGTGCATTCATCAAGGTAGACCATATACCAGGTCATCAAATAAGTCTCAATAAATTTTCAAAATTGAAATCACACTGAATATGTTCTCAGACCACAATAGAATTAAATTAGAAATCAATAACATACGTAGAAGATCCCCAAGCATTTTTAAATTAAACAGCATACTTCTAATAACCTGTGGGTCAAAGAAGAACTCAACAAGGAAAATTAGAAAATACTTGCAACTGGGAATAAGTTCAAGAGCTCTATCATACAGCATAGTGACTATGTTAATGACAATATATTGTATTCTTGAAAAATGCAAAGATAGTGGATGTTAAATGTTCTCACTGCAAAAGTATGTGAGGTAACGCATTTGTTGATTAGCTAGATTTAACTATCCCACAATGTACATATACTTCAAAACATTGTACACAATAAATACATATAATTTTATCTGTCAATTTAAAAATAAAATACTTTGCATTGAACAATAATGAAAGTATGGCATCAAAATTTGTGGGACATAACTCAAGCAGTGCTGAGAGGGAAGTATGTATAACTTTCAACACTTATTTTAGAAGAAAAGAAGATAAAATCAATTACCTAAGGTTCTACCTTAAGAAGTTAGAGGGGGAAAGACAAAGCAAACCCAAAGTTAATGGATGAAAGGAAACAAAAACAATGGGAAAACTAGGGTGGTGATGGTAGTGATGCACAAAAGTTGGACATACGTATACCCCCATGACCTGGCACTTTCACTCCTCAATATATACCTGAGAGAAATGAGACCATATATCCACAAAAGACCTGTACAAGGTTGTTCATAGCATTGTTTTTAGTAGTTCACACTAGACACTACTCAAATTCCTACAAATATTAGAATGGATACATTTTGGAATACTATGTAGCAGTAATGTTAAACTACAATTCTTCAGCTATAAGTGACAAACATAGCTGAATCTTGAAGACCTAATTATGAGTGGGAAAAGCCAGACACAAAAGAGTATATACTGTATGATTCCATTCATACTTAATTCAAAAAAAGGTGAAACTTGTATGTGCTGGTTAAAAGCCAGTTAAGTGTTCACCATTGGTCGGGGATCATGAATGGAATTGGACCTGACGGGGCTTCTGAAGAGTTAGAAATGTTTTGTGTCTTGATCTGGGTCCAGATTACATGGTTACGTTCAGTATGTGAAAATCCATCGAGCTATGCTTAATGTTTGTGTACTTTTCTACATGTATGTTATACTTGAATAAAAATGCAGCAAAAAACCCATGGATAATATTTACAATGACAGTAGGTGACAGTGTATCCCCATGAACTCCAAAATAAAAACAGATAAGCACAAATGATCCACCCATAGCCACAAGATCCAGAGGTTATTGGCATCAGTGTAGGAGAAAGCAGGAGTTGACAGATCATCTGAAAGACCTGACGGACAATTCCACAACAGCATATTCACTAAAAAGTGTGGCAGTCCAATTTAAAAACAGCAGCTAAAAGTGGGTGGGGTTTTTACCTTCCAGTAAAAACCAAGTTGAGTACAAGGGACCCATGGTCAGAATATCTGAAAAGGATGGAGCAGTCTAGTCCTTTATAAACTCTTGGAACTGAACCTCTAGGTCTCCCTTCCAGGACAGGGTCCCACACTGAGGAGAAATTGCTGAGAGTAGAATTGAAATTAAGCACGACAGAAACGATAGAGAAGAAAGAGAAGGTCCAGGTAAAAGTGGGAGAGAGGACCAGAACCAGGAACTCTAATCAAGCAAGTCATCATATTTCTTTAACCTACATCAAAATGGCAGAAAGGGTGCCTTGTGTGCAGTTAGAAAAGCTACCCCAAACCGTGCTTCTTTCTAAAGGTTTGGGAAAACTTATTTCACATAAAAATGAACAACAGATTGTGGGGATGGTTGTACAGCCCTAAATATACTAAAACCCACTGAACTGTAGACTTGAAGTGAATGAATTTTATAGTGTGTGAAATATAGCTCAAAGCTGAAAAAAAAAAACAGAAAATTATCAAAGTCAAATCCCAGGTAAAATTATTATAAGGGGGGAAAAGGTATCAAAAGCACTCCAGAAAAAGATGCTCAAAAAATAGAACAAATCTGAAAGATAATATTCAAAAGCAAATAGGGAGATATTCAGAAAATAATAAAGGACATGGAAGAAAAATATAAAGCAGGATTAGAAAAACTTAGAAATATGACAGCTTGCGGAAAATGAAAAAGAATCACTTCAGAAATGAAGGCTAAAGTAGTAGGAAATAAGAATGAATACAACAGAAAATGCCTTACTAATGTAAAAAGAAGGAAAATTTTAAATAGAAACAAAGATAAATAGGATTCGAGAAAAAATATTAAAGATAGCAAATAAGAGCTTCCATGTGGATTATCTTCCATGTAGGATTATCTGAAGATGAAAACCAAAGCAAGGAGAAAGAATAACTGCTAAAAGTTAATATTAAGGAAACTTTACTGAAACTGAAAAAAAAAAAAAGTGGGTGGATTCTTCTTGGTATTGGATGTGACATGGGCACAGGTTCCAGGGCCATGTTCCAGGGCACAGGTGCTCAGAGTGGCTGTGGAACTGGGGTCCTGGGCTCAGTGTCTTGTTGGAACTACGGTGGCACCTGTGATGTGGACACAAGGTTCACCCTCTTAGGCACAGATGGATGCGCTGTCCCACCAAACCAAGACCTAGGACTGTGGGGTACTTCCCAGTAGCTCAGGCCCGGGAGCAGGGCTGTAGCTGTGATTCTGATGCTGGGGGTCAAGGCACAGTACTGGCACAGCTCTGGGAAGAAGGGGAGTTCTGGTGCTAACAGGGCACAGTGGCAATTCGGCACCAGGAGAGAGACTGTGTAGTAATGATTCTGGACACTGGAGTGGTCACAACAGTGGCCCAGGCCCTGTGAGGCCAGGTGCAGTGGCACAAAGAGCCCGGGATGGTGAGGCACCTCAGCTGCTCAGACTCTGGAGAACTGGTCCAGATCCAGGGAAGTGAGACGTTGCAGCTGTTCAAATCACACCGTGTACCTGAGAATTTTGACCCAGAATGACCAACAAGATACATTCTGATATAATTACTAAACCTTAAAAAAATGCCATGGACATCTCAGCCAAAATAGCAGGTGATTTGTAAAGGAAGGAACTTAGATTATTCTCAGATGTTTCAACATACACACTTTATGCCAGAAGAAAATGGAGTAGCAGATTTTTAAGATGCTCAAAGGGAAAAAATGTGAGCCGAGAACATCATATCTGGTAAAACTGACTTTAACGTATAAAGGGTATTGGCATTTATCAACATGCAGGAATTCGGGAAATAATTTTTCCCATGATCCCTTCCTGAGATATTTGCTAGAGAATGAGCTTCAGACAATCAAAATGACGATAGAGACATTGACTTAACGACTGGTAGTGAGCGTTAAATGTACAGCTACTTGTAGAGTTAAGACTAAATGAGAGTTAAAGGGGAAAGAGTAGAGTATGTAATGCCTATGTGCTCAGATAATGTAGATGTAATGTAGTATGACTGTTTTTAAAAATGGAAAAATGGGGAAAGCATATGCAAAAATACTTAACAGTTCTCAGCAATTATGTTGGTGGCAATGTTAGTGTTATTATTCTAAGATTGTATAATGTGAGGTATATATTTGTACAATATAAATGAGGAATTATGAAATATTCTATCCTCTTTGAGAACTAGGACTTTCAGTATAGAAAAATACAGATGTAATAAAAAGAATTTAGGGTTTTTTTTTTTTTAAAAAAAACCTTGTAGTCCTGAATATGAACTCATGAGAAATACCCAAAGGAAAAGAAGTCGTTTTATCAAAAAGACACCTGCACTTGAATGTTTATTGCAGCACTATTCACAACCACAAAGATGTGGAATCAACCTAAGTGCCCATCAGTTTATGAGTGGATTAACAAAATGTGGTGTGTGTATGTGTACACATACACAAGGAGTACTACTCAGCCATAAAAAGGAATAAATTAATGTCTTTTGAAGCAGTTTAGATCGGACTGGAGACCATTATCCTAAGTGAAGTATCTCAGTAATGGAAAAACAAACACAACATGTACTCTAATAATTCAGAACTAATCGATGGGCACAAAGAGAAGTAAAGGTCACTGAAAATCAAGAAGTGGGGAGGGGGAAGGAGCGGAGGAGTAAAAACCTACCTGTCAGGTACAATGGGGACAGTATTCAGGTGATGGGCATACTAATAGCCCTGACTTAAGCATTATAAAAGCTATCCATATAACCAAAACATTTGTACCCCCTTAATATTTTGAAATGTTTTAAAAAAGTAAACATACACACATACACACACCCCTACTTTATCCACTGAAAAGCCTTAGAAACAAGGACCAGCCCAGTAGCAATGAGTATACCTAGTGACCCCAATTATGGTATTGAAATAACCATTCCCATTAAAAGAAATCAGGATGTCTTATAGAAATAGCTAATTCCAAGTCTGGGACAGGAAATGTGCAAGATGAGCTTGGAACATCATGTCATAAAAGGTAGGGAAGAAGCTTTCATAGACTATTGGGGTCATATCAAAAGGACTCAGGAGCCAATTTGAAGATGTTTCCACTGGCCAATTTGCCTCCAAAAAGGATAATTGATAGTAATAACAAGTACATCCAGTGCCTAAAGCTTAGTTTCTAATAATATTCTCCAAAAGGAACCAGGGCTCCTTGGAGAAAGGGCTGATTCTAGGGTTGGGGTAGGAAATATACAAGATGAGCCTGGAACATCTTGTAGTACAGGCACTCCTCGACTTAAAATGGGGTTACGTTCTGATAAACCCATCATAAGTTGAAATACTGTAAGTCAAAATTGCGTTTAATACTCTTAACCTGCCCAACATCATAGCTTGGCCTAGCCTACCTTAAACATGCTCAAAACACTTAACATTAGCCTCCAGTTGGGCAAAATCATCTAACACAAAGCCTATTTTATAATAAAGTGTCGAATGTCTCAATTTGAAGTACTTTTTTTACTGAATGCATATCGCTTTCACACTATCATAAAGTTGAAAAAATTGTAAGTTGGGATCATCTTTACTAGAAATGAAGAAGAGCTCAAAAAATTAAACAATTGAGGTGTTAAAGGGACATAAGAGCCAGCTGAAAACTCTCACTGGCCAAATCTAGAAGAATTTGAGCAGGAAAATAAATAACAGTATTGGATTATAACAGAATAAAATAAATACCCATGAGTCCATTGCTATAGAAATAAATGATTGAATAAATAAATGAGGGAAAAGAGACAAATGTCCCCTACAAAAAAATTTCAAATAATTTATGTAGATACTTCCACTTCAGGGAGGTGGAGCATAACTCCTCACCTGGTAAGTATGGGTTGTGCTTAGTGACCTGCTTCCAAAGACTTTGGTGTGGAAGGAGGGGGAGGAGTAACTTCACAGTTGGAAACCCTACAAACGCTACCTTGGTCAGCTGATCGGGATTATTAGTGAGTAGTCAGGTTGATAGCATGTACCCTTGAAAAGAAATGTAAGGACTGTCACCTTTTTGAACCCCCTCCCCAAATTAATGGGTCCCACGATTGCGCATCAACAGCTGCTAACATCACAACAAATGAGACACATGCCTCCTGATGAACACAGCAGCACCTGTAATCTTGTGGAAGGGATCAAACCTGAGTCAGATCAAGCCTCTGTATCCAGTTGCCAATCTGCAGGAAATACAGAACATGTTGGACTGCATCTTCATTATGCTAGTCAGCAAAATCCAGGCTTTGGAAAACGCTACAGGTCAAATGCCCCAGCTTCTTCAATAAATAACTTAGGAAAGAAAGGGGTGGAGGAGGAACTTGCAGATTTAAAAAGATATCAGAGTATTTTTAAATAGGCAAGGCTAACTAACCTCAAAAGCATGCTACGTGAAAGAAGTCAGACACAAAAGACCAGGTATTGAGTATACAGGCCTTACCACCCTGAAGACATCTGATCTCAGAAACTAAGCAGGGTTGAGCCTGGTTAGTACTTGGATGGAAGACTGCCCAGGAATACCAGGCGCTGCAGTCTATTAAAAAAATACACACCTATTACATTGATTCCATTTATACGAGATGTCTAGGCAGATCTATAGAAACAGAAAGCAGATTAGTGGTTCTAGGGGTTTGGGGGAAGGGAAGGAAGAAGAATTCACAGTAAATGGCACAAGGGATCTTTTAGGGGTGATAGAATTTTTTAATTGGATTGTGGTGATGGTTGTACAACTCAGTACTAAAAAATATCATTGAGTGAAAAATAAATGTACAAATGGACAACTATGGAATATATATATATATATATATCATGTATATAAATTTGTGTGGTTTCCTCTGTCTTTTATTTTACAATAAAGGGGTTAATAAAAGAAATAAACACCAGACTCCTAAGCTGTTAGAAGAGATCAGAGATCAGATCCCCACATATTTCATTCTTTATCATTGTAATGGGACTATTTCTTGGATGGGTAAATTCATACCTAATGAGTATGGCGCACGATGTCTGGGGATTGGGCACACTTGTAGCTCTGACTTGGGTGGTGCAAAGGCCCAAAGTGTTTGTATCACCATAATACTCTGAAATAAAAAGAATATTTCTCGTGGGCAAAACTCAGGGTAACTAGGAAAATGCTGCTTTACCTCATAAAGGGGGAGAAAATGCAAAAGAGAAATGTAGCAGTTTAATTTCTTTTGGGTGTATGCTGCACAATAAGTGCCTGTTTCAAGCACGTGCACAAAATAACACATAGGCATCCTTGTCTGGTAAGTCCAGCTGCCCTTTGATTTTCAATGTCACACACACACAAATTGTGTAATTATAATAAAGGTAATGGATAGAGGAGGAAAATTCACCTGCAGTCTACCTGCCTAGCAATTCACAAGTCATAAAATCATCACTATTTTTTACTCTAGTGTTTCTGGATTGCTGGGGGTTTGTGGTGGTGGTTGTGGTTGTGTTTTGCTGGTGGAGGAGTGTTGGCTTTTTGGAATCCTTTTCCAAGATAGAATTCATTCTGAGGGGCGCCTTTTATGTTTTTGCCTTGTAGAAACCACTCAGAGCATCCTTTCTTACTATTATTTAACGTGTGATATTATAAGTAACAAGTACTCTCCGCACTTCCACTGGCCCTGGGTAGGCAGCTGGCTCTCTTTGTGTCCTCATTGCAAGTGGTTGTGTTCAGAGTGGAGCTGAGGCTCCTGGTGTAGCTTATTAATGCTCCCTCAATTTCTCCCCCCCCTTTCTCATTTTTCTATTTTAGTGGAGTTCAAAAGAGCAGCCCAGCAACAGGAAGATCAAGAACAAAAGGAGGAAGAAAATGATGAGCAAACACTCCACAGAGCTCGGGAATGGGATGACTGGAAGGACACCCATCCTAGGGGCTACGGCAACCGACAGAACATGGGCTAATCTTTCCACAACACAACAGGACTACGGGCGCACACCTCCCCCACCAAGGAAACTGTGCCGTCTTCCCCCTCCCTGGGCACCTGCTTCAGCTATCTACAACGAAAGCAAAGATGCTGAATCTTGCTTTGCGTTCGGTAAAGTCTCAAACGATTGTGTGTATTTGTACCCTAGATGATGAGCCAGCAATCTTGTTTTGGCATTATCATCCTCATCATGGTGTATTCCAATTTCTTAAGTACAAAGAACACTCAGAAATGGCTCTATATAATCAATGGCTGTATTAATTCTCCTTAAAAAAATAATAAAAGTCCCTAATACTACATGAGCCTGTGCAGAAATGTGGACATCAGTTGCTTTTTTTGAGAGGGGAGCAGGGGCATTGAGCTGTGGGTTTCTGGGCTTATGGAGAAATCCCAGTCATCTTCCCATGATCTGGGCAGTGAATTGCCTGGCATAAGAGGTGCCCAGACTGTCTCCCTCCTGGGGATATGGCACAAAGCTGTATGAGCACCACCCTGCACTAGGAAATAACCCAGCACTCTAGAAGGGGAGGGCACAAAAGCCAGGACTTTGCCACACAGCACTATTTTCAGGAATTATAGCTGTAGGAGAATGGACCATAAATGGTTAGAGTCTGTTTCCCAATCCTATCTACCTAGTCCTCCTTGCTTTGGCCCAGAGAAATGAGAGAGACAGAGAAGGTGCTGCAAGAGTCAGCGTGTGTGTGTGCCTGAGGCCAGGGTCTTTACTCTCATGGAAACATTTGCCAGAATCCTTAGGGTGAAGAGCAGCCTCAGGCTGTAGCCCAGCTCTTAAATTGCTGTAGACCACTTTGTCCCTCTTGACCATGCTGTGCCATAACTGGCACAACCTGACCTGGTGGCCTGGGTAAATGTGCTAAGGTGGTGGTTTGGCTGCTTAGCAAGAGGTAACTGCAATCATGCAATCATGCAGATACCTGGATGCGGAGAACAGGGATGGCACAGATGACACTGCAAGGTACCTACTTTTGGGAGTAGAGAGAAGACAATGACCTCAGCTCTTGGGCTATAAAAGCAACCATGTGTTGAAACAAATGATTTGCATAGAGAACATGCTTTTGTTCTGTGGCTTTGGTACACAGGTTTTCTTTGAAGAGGAAGATGACTCAGCCCTCCTATTCTAGCTTCTGCAGTCTAGCTTAGGAGAGGGGTTTGGAAAGGAGACTTAGTTCCCTCTTGTTTATAGGGTGGGAAGTGGAGGGCTGTCAGGTGATGAGGAGGAGGTTGCATTTCATGGGAGATGACAGAAGACTCCCAATAATCTATTTGTATACTGCTTAATAAAGGAGTCATCTCACTCTCACAACATAAGCTCCTGAAACTGGTAGAACACAGCTTAAATTCCCCAGGGATTTGGAAAGCCAACAACATTTTCAGCTCTTTTCCAATTGTCGCCAGGCTGCTTCTAGCAATGACCTATTTCCTGCCCTTGAAACCCCACCCTGAGTCCATTCCCCAAATGGGCCATGTTGGGGTTACCTCCTTGGTCCAACTCCATTTAAGATTGGGCCTTCCAGAAGATCCAGCTCGATTAAGTCCCCTCACACATTCTGATATTTGAGAGGCAAACCAGACAAGGTGAGTTTGAACCCTGGCTTTAAAAATTGCAGGTTGTGGCCGGACATGGTGGCTCACGCCTGTAATCCTAGCACTCTGGGAGGCCGAGGCG
>VBSM01000937.1:1027268-1038943 GCA_008086735.1 Cheirogaleus medius | reverse complement strand
AAGCAAGGGAATGATACACAAATACATCAGTATAGTGGTTATGCATGGTACAGGAGGGAATGAGGGAACGAGAATAGGGAGAGACACACAGGAGCCCTGGAAGCTACTGGTAACATCTATTTCTTAAGCTGGGTGGTAGACACATATGTATTCACATTATTATTCTTCCAACCCTTTTATTTAATATATGTGTGAAATATTTTGTAATACAAATAAAAAAGAATTAAAAAACCCTTGCATATCTGAAAAGGATTATATACTCTTTTCAGGAACAAGAAAGCTGGGAAGGAGCTGGAAGGCCATGCTTGTTTCTGCTTGTCTACCCTTTGTTCTACATCAGATCTCTCAGATGTTGACTGCGCTACCAGGACTTCCTCTTGGCACCCCACACTTACCCTGTGACCCTCATAGCAGCCCTTCCCCAGTGGTCACAAATTAGCAGCCCCTGGGCTAAATCTGTTTGCAGTTGTGTTTTGTGTAGACAGCACAGTTATTGTTGTTTTTTAAATCTGAAATGATTCCAAAAAATAAGACACACATACATATATACATATATATGTAGAAACGGAGGAAATAAATGTGCACGATATTAACAATTGATGAATTTAAAATGTAGATGATATACAGGTGTTCATTATACTATTCTTTCAACTTTTCTGAATGTTTGAAATTGTTTACAATAAAAAGTTGGAAAAACTAAATTTGAATGTCTTTAGAAAGAACATGCCCTCTCCGGATCACCACACTCCCCATTTTCCCTACTACAACTCTCAGCCTGGTTCCCTCATTTCTAGTACCTCTGGTCCCTAGAGACATTTGAGTTTGTAATCTCGGGCTCAACTTATAGGTCTTGACTCCTTCTAGATTTTCCTACGTCCTGCATATAAACAGGTCATGGCGTTGGGGGCATGGCAGATGTTATTCTCATTCCCACAGACTGAATAAATCATACACCAAGTTTAGTTTTTAGAACAAGTTAAAAACCATAAAAGCTGATGTAATTCCCCACTACCCTGCAGTGAAGGGTAGCCCTCTCCACCCACCTACCCCCAGCCCCGCCCAGCAGCTACAGTAACTTTGGCAAGATACTTATCTTGCTAAGATAAAGGTGGAGCCTTGGAAAAGTCAAGCCACACCAGCTAGCTTCTCCCAGAAGATAAGATGAAAAATTTTATGATTCTTTATGACTCTTGTAGTCTCTCTGGCACCAAAGGTGAAAAGAGTGTGAAACTAAGATCTTTCAGAAACATCAAGAGGCCGATGGGGTAAACTACTATATCAAGGATATATGAGTTGAATGACATGAATGACTTACCTGGGGGGCACAGGCAGCCATTCCTGGACTTGTGAATTAGAAAAAGTCCCTTGAGAGTGCATAGGCCCCAGAAAGTTTGCAGCCAATAAGCTGTTCCTCTTTAGACTGATTGGTTCTCAGTCCCCTATAGTTTAACCACATTGGGGAAACTGAAGCAGCTTCCTAGTTAGTATTTGCCTACCTACATTCCATGATACGACAAATGCTTTCTTTGCAAACTATGGTTTTCACTCCTGCAGCTATCACACAGCACTAAACAAATTCTTGATCTCTGCCACCTCTAGCTTGGCTATGTCCACACACACAGTGTACACACACCATGAATCCATCCAATTGATTAGCACACACAACAAGCTTAAAAGGAACAGGCAAATAGCCAGAGGCAGGCCGGGTAACTTGGGTTTAAGCTGAGGTTGACCAGCAATCCTGCATCACAGGCTGGCCCAGCATGCCAAAGCAGGTGAGGAAATGGCAAGACCCCTGTCTGATTGTTCTAATCACCCAGACAGAGAAATCAAGCTCACTTGTCCTGTTGATGTCCACTAATCTTTGACCTAGCACTAAACCTGAATGGTTTCTACTGGCTTGGTCACCTTTTGGAATGACCTTGCTTCTTGGTTTATTCTTGCCTTGACCTTCCTACCTTGCTGACCTCCCTAATCTTAGAACTTCAACTTGTTTCTTGAGGTCTAGATCTCCATACGACCAGACATTGGTTTAGGAGAATGTTGACACCTGTCCATCCTTCCCCTTCTCTGTGACCTGCATTAGCTATTTGTTGCCCACATCCTATTGTGACACTTGAGAGTTTGATGCTGCTCTGATGAACTCTTATAAGCCAGGGACTGAAGAAAAGGGAAAGAAGAACTCTATCATCAAAGCTGTAGTGTCAAAAAGATACCTTCAGCCCTCAGGGAGGGAAGTGAAAGTCAAGGAGGCCAGACAACTAGCTGCTAAGCTGTGATCCAGGAGCAAGACAGTACTTCTCATGTGTACTGTTCTAGAAGGAAATTCCTGCTGGGAAAATATGGATCAATAAAGATAGATAGATGGATAGATATAAAATATGGATCAATGAAGATAGATAATATAAAAGAAGGATATCCAAAAAACAATGATGAGAGTATGTCATCAATCGAGGATTATGATTACTACAATTCTATGAGGTCACATTAAAAAAAGAGGAAAGTATCAGTGTACTTAGTAACAACCAGTTCTTTACATTCCCAGGTTTCCTTTTAGCTTTTACTCTTTTACCTATTACTTCATTTTCTTTTATACAATTCAGTATGGCCAAGACTACCTGCATACCAAGAAAATCCCCAGATGCCCCAGATATTCCAGCCTAAGAAATTGTAAAGCACTCACCACTAGTTCAGGTGAAATGATTTAATTTTTTCTCAAGAGGAAAAGAAAATAATATAAAAGCATAGAAACCAACATGCTGATAAAAACAGATTTCTTACCCTAGTTTATTTGGGTACAGGCTGACCTCAATGATCCATAGCGTACAAGTCCCATTTTTCAAGGCTTCACTTCAGCCCTGGACTTGGCTTGCATTTGAACAGAATGTTCTCTTCGCTTAAGCTGAGGTGAATCTAAACAGCAACCCTACCAGGTCTAGTAGGATTTTGGAAGTTTTCACGAAGCCTGCTCTCTTAGTACATTTTGTGTTGCTGTAAACAGAATACCACAGGCTAGGTAATTTGTTATACAAAGAAAATAAATTTATTTCTTACAGTTCTGGAGGCTGGGAAGTCCAAGGTCAAAGGACCCCCATCTGGTGAGGGCCTTCTTTCTGCATCAACCCATGGCAGATGGCAGAAGGGCAAGAGAGGGCGAGAGCAAGAGCAAGAAAGTACCAAACTTGTTTTTATAACAAACCACTAAGAGGGCTGCATGTAACAGAGAGTTTCTGATCAGTGACCTTTCACCTACCATTTAAAGACCTAGAGATCTGACCAGAGTGTGGAAGAGACATGTCTAAAAATTAGTGTTTCCTCTGTAACAGAAGATTGATTAAATGAATGATGGCATATCCATACAATGAAATGCTATGTATTGATGCTATGGAAGAAAATTGACATGAAAAATGCCCACAATATACCTCTGGGTAAAAAATCAGGTTACAAAATGGAACATAGAGTATGATCCAATTTGGTTAATAAATTATATATAACTAACATTTCTTGAGATCTTAATATGAACACATATATGAGCAAGGCACTGAGCAAAGTGCTTTACGTAAACTATTTTAACTTCATGACAATCCTATGATATGGGTAGGTATTATAATTATCTGTTTATGCATGAAGAAACTGAGGCACTAAGACGTTAAGTCATTTGCCATAGTTCACTAAAGTGGCAGA
Source organism: Cheirogaleus medius (assembly GCA_008086735.1). Classification (NCBI taxonomy): domain Eukaryota; kingdom Metazoa; phylum Chordata; class Mammalia; order Primates; family Cheirogaleidae; genus Cheirogaleus; species Cheirogaleus medius. Next base: position 1,035,259 of record VBSM01000937.1, on the reverse strand, counting down.
GCCGAGATACAGAGCTAGATTTGTTGGACTTAAGAGCCTAAACTCCTAACAGTGACACTACATCTATGCCTATATTTGCATAGAAAAAAAGTCAAGAAAGATGCCAGGATAACAGTGGTTATTTCTGGATGGTTGGATTATGAGTGACTTTTGTTCCCTTTATACTTTCCTGAGTACTCTGAAAATTTTATGATCTACATGGATTGTTTTCATAATCAGGATAAATAATAAATCAATTTCCATTTTGAGAAAAGCAAACAAGCCATTGTTACCAAGGTGTAGGCAGCAAACCACTGAGGAGTGGGGGTAGCTTGATTATTACAAGAACTCTGGAAATCTCTCCCTGGCCCGAGCATTGTCTACAATGAATAAATAATATGCTTGCAGAACATATATATATATTTTTTTGAGACAGAGTCTCACTCTGTCACCTGGGCTAGAGTGCCATGGTGTCAGCCTAGCTCACAGCAACCTCCAACTCCTGGGCTCAAGCGATCCTCCTGCCTCAGCCTCCCGAGTAGCTGGGACTACAGGCATGCGCCACCATGCCCGGCTAATTTTTTCTCTATATTTTTAGTTGGCCAATTAATTTCTTTCTATTTTTAGTAGAGATGGGGTCTTGCCCTTGCTTAGGCTGGTCTTGAACTCCTGAGCTCAAATGATCCTCCTGTCTTGGCCTTCCAGAGTGCCAGGATTACAGGTGTGAGCCACCGCAACCAGCCAAGAACACGTTTTTTTTAAGGCATGTAAATACTGTCATGATATATACGCATAGGGGCTTTAGTTTGTTATACATTTCTCAATCAATTGATGTTAAAAATACAACTATTGTCATGAGGCAGTGCATGGCATTTTAAATGTTAAAATACTAAGGCAATTGGGCTCTTGTGCTAAAAAGGAAAATATATATACAGATCAAATCTATAGGTGAGTGTCTTCTCAACAACCTACTTCCTTTATTTCAGGGGCAGGGGAGGAGGAAATAAAAGAGAAAAACGGAGAATTCACACATTAGTAAAAGTTAACCCAAGAGGCTTGCTTCCTGGAGAAGACAATTTACAAGGATGAGAGAGTGGAGAGGAAGTTGACTCAGGCCCAGGATATCCTATTTGGGAAAGACAGAGTGCTAATCTCCCCTGTATTGCCAGGGGCAAGTCCCTCCCTTCAACCAGAGGGATGTCAACACATCAGTAGGGCAGTGGCGCTGCAAGAGCTGAGCACCAACATTTGCTCTAGAGCCAGGCTGAAACCCAGTGAGCCGGCAGACCTGGAGTGGGAGGTTAGGAGAGGCAAAGGACGCAGAACTTTGTCTTTTGCCAAACTGCCTCAAAGGTCAGCACTTGCCTTCCTTTCTCTCATTCTTTCTTCTCCCCTTTTGTAATGTGTCTCTTGTCTTCTGCTTCTGTACAGCCTCTTGTCCCTCATTCAAGTCCCTAGGACATATGGCTCCATAGGACTCCAGTGATCCCATTACACGTAAGAAGCCATGCAACCACAGATCTCAAACTAAGACACTTACTTACTTACTGATTGTTTACTTAACACTGAGGGCCAAGGACTTTCCAGGCACTAGAAGCAGATACACTGACAAAAAATATATGGCCCCAAACCCTTTAGAAGTATACAATCTTCAGGTAGAAAAAGCAAAAAACAAAAACAAAAACCAACACATACAACCCAATTTGCTTTAATGGGCATAAATTTACAAAAAGGTAAGAGATGGAGTCAGAGAGAGAAATGAAGGCTTTGTAGAGCCTGTTGCTGCAGCCTGGAAGACTGGCTTACTCCGAACAAAAACAGACCTCAATAAGTCAATGGCATGGGAAAAAAAGAAGGATAGAAAAGGAGATTGCTTTACATTAAAAAAAAATTAAGATCTCACTAAAGGAATCAAACCGGAATCTGGCCCAGTTTTTGAATCTAGCTGCCAATCTACGGAAAATACAGAGGAACATGCTGAAGTGCACTAAGTATGAGATAAGCAAAACCCAGACTGTGGGAAATTCTACAGGTCAAATGCCATGGGTGCTTCAACAGCTAAATCACAAGGAAAGGAAAGAGGTTGACGGGGGAATCTGTAGCTTAAAACAGACAAAAGTGCCAAAGTCATGAAAGACAAAGAAAGACCGAGAAACTGTCATAGATTGGAGGAGAAAAAGGAGACATGATGATTAAATGCAATGTGGAATCCCAGTGGGATCCTGGAACAAAAAATGGAATTTTAGTGGAAAAATTGGTGCAATCCAAAGAAAGCCTGGAGTTTCGTTAATACAAATGCACCAATATTGGTTTCTTAGTTGTGATAAATATACCATGGTTACATAAGATGTCAACATACAAGGGAAGCTGAGTGAAAGGTACAGGGAACTCTCTGTACTACCTCTGCAACTCTCCCATAAATCTAAAATTATTCCAAAATAAAAAGAGAAAACTTAAAGGACATACCAATTTTTCAAATGAGCAAGACTAAACCACAGTCATTAAGGAAGTACATTCCGGTAAGAAAACCACGGAAACGCAAGGAAAAGATGACTCTAAATGTCAGGATAATGGTTGCTTAGGGAAGAGGAAGAGGGTTGTGATTGGAATGGGCACATGGAAGAGTGTTCTAGGGTGGGTAGAAAGTTCATCTTCCTTTAACTAGTGGTGGTTACAAGGTGTTTGTCTTATAATAATTCATTAAGCCATACATTTGTTTTAAGTGGTTGTCTGTATCTGGATTCTATCTTTTTTTTTTTTTTTTTGAGACAGAGTCTCACTCTGCTGCCCGGGCTAGAGTGCCGTGGCATCAGCCTAGCTCACAGCAACCTCAAACTCCTGGGCTCAAGCAATCCTTCTGCCTCAGCCTCCCGAGTAGCTGGGACTACAGGCATGCGCCACCATGCCCGGCTCATTTTTTCTATATATTTTTAGTTGGCCAATTAATTTCTTTCTATTTTTAGTAGAGATGGGGTCTCACTCTTGCTCAGGCTGGTCTCAAACTCCTGACCTTGAGCAATCCACCCGCCTCGGCCTCCAAGAGTGCTAGGATTACAGGCATGAGCCACTGCGTCCGGCCTGGATTCTATCTTAATATGGAGAAGTGGAGAGAGAGAGAGACTTAAGAGACATAACATCCAAATATAATCAGTGGACCTTGCTTAGATTCTGATTCAAATTAACCAACTATAAAAAGACATTTGAATATGCACTGGGCATTAGATATTTTTAGGGTATTATTAAATTCATTAGGATGATAGTGTTGGTGTTATGGAAGTAAATATCTGTATTTTTTGTAGACTCATAGTGACATATTTAGGGGGGTAATGACATGCTATTTTAGAAATATTTTTAAATACTCCAAGAAATAAAAGCATGGAGAGATAGATGAAACAAGTATGGCAAAATGTTAATAGTTGTTGAACATGAATGTGAAAATAAAAATTCAGTACATTCTCTAGTTTTGTGTTTGGAAATTTTTATAGTAAAAAGTTAAAGGAGGGCAGCCCCAAACCAGACTGCTTTAGGGCAACAGAGACCTAATTCCAGGTGTTCCCCACCCTACAAACCCACAGCATTCCCTTCCCATCAGTCACCCCCCTAAGGTCACAACCCCTACAGGCTCTGAGTACCCTGTGAGAGACATGCTTTCCCTTCTCTGGGTCTCTGTGTCACTCAAACTGGATGGCAGCCTTTCTGACCTTTCTCCAACCTGATGTCCTAATAATCCTACGAAAGAGACTCAAAGGGCGGTTGGGCTGAGCCAGAACTGATGGGCAGTCCTTGCACTTCAGAGCCTTCCTCCTACAGTGGGTGGGGACCGGGGGCAGTGGGCAGGTGCAAACTCCTCATAGTCATACGCATTCACTATCCAGTGAGCTTTCAGAGGCTGGGGACACCTTTGGTTGGAACACCGTTCTGGGATTTTTGCCTCCCTCAGGCTCCTGGGCATCATGCCTCATTCCAAGCAGCCTAAACATTTCCACAGTTTGATGCTTCTGCAGTGGCCTGTGAGCTACCTGGCGATCTGTGAGTGCTCACCCAGGAATGCATAGCAAGAAGTCAGAGTCAGAGGCTGGGGTCAGATCTGGGGTGATTTTTATGGTCATGGGAAGTCTCACCTTGGGCCTTTTGATCATCTCAGATGGTGCTAGAGAGTTAAAACCAAGGGGTCTCGAGTTCCATGAATGCCCTGGAGAAGGAAGAGATAGAGCCCCGGGGCATAGTGAGAACAGGCAGGGGGGCAGAAGAGGGTCATGATGGAATGCTCCTTTATGATCATGGGGAGTGGCACATTAGTATTCCCCAGACTTTGAGAAGTATAGCCTATATTTAAACCATAGAGTTGTCCACTCTCGGAGTGGGTAGACGTAGCACAGGGAAAGACAGAGGCAGTGGAAGGTACGGCGAATGGGCAAGAGGACAAGAATGGTGGAAGGGAAACAGTAGAGGGATGCAGATGCTGGGTGGGCAGGGTGTAGGAAGATGTGGATCGTGTAGGGGCAAGGGAGTGGTTTAACAAGGGCTCAGGGATGATGGATAGGGAGAGAGACAGGAGACAAAAGAAAAAAGAGGGTGGCCAAATGGGGGCAGGAGGGGAAGGGATGGAGCAGGAGTAGAGGGATGGCATCTGGACAGAGAGGCAGGTGGACAGGGATGACAGGTAGGCAGAGAAATAGGGCTTGTGTATGGTAGATGCTAGAGAAAATTTTTGAAGGACAAATGGACGTGGATGATGGATGGACAGGACCTGGATTGTGCTCAGGGCCAGAACCAAAGGCCTGGGGATTAGAAGGGGCTGGTAATGGGACTGGACACGGTTAAGTTCTACTGGCAACACAAATGTGGTCTGACCTAATCCCTCGTCAGTTTGGATCTTGGCAGCCATTGTTCATTTACCTGCTGTTTACATCTTTGTGGCCACTACCAGCATTTTACTTTGCCTGGTTTTTCCTGGACTGGAGGACCCCAGAGCAAGGTAAGACTCATGGACCTACAAAGAAAAATACTCCACCTTAACCTGCAACCAGGCAGTCCCACTCACCCTGCCGCAGGGCCTCTCACCCGAGTTCTCAGAGCCACAGGAGCTGGGCCAGACAGGACCATCCTGGGGTCTCTTCCTTCCCCGCCTCTCTAGCAGAGCCATAGTCCCTCTGTGCAGCAGTAAGTGTCTCCTCCCCAGTGTCCCTCACAGTCCCCCTAGGCATTTATACCAAATGACTAGGGTTGTCCATAAGGAAGATGAGCCAACATTCCATTTGAGCTCTCTTTACTCTGCTACGACACTTTGGAGACCCTTGGCATGACCCGCCAGATGACACTGGCAGAGGCCAGTACAGTTCAGTTCAGTTTAATAAACACTGATGGAAAGTCTACTGTGAAACACATGTTAGGGGTACAGAGAAGTGACTAGGACATGATTCTCTGCCATCAAGGAGCTCGCATCTAATGGGGAGGATAGACAAGAATATGATTATAGTTTGGTACAAGGTACAGAAGTAGTTCAGATGGGGGATAAGGGTTTTCCAAGTTCAATAAAAGTTACTTAGGCAGATACTAGAAGGGGGTTGGGTGGAAACCATACCAGGAAGAGATTTCAGGACTGTACTGCTATGCTGATCCTCAGGGCACTCTTTGGAGTACACAGCAAACACTGCCCTGATTTTTGGAGCAGAGCTTCCAGACCTTTTTCACATAATTGTGCTCTTAAAAAATGATAAATTGCATGAAGCGCACTGACATAGATGGCCAAGACTACTTGCAGCCACAGGCGGGAGGCTGGGCAGTTCTAGCTGCCCCAGATCCTACCCTGTTGCCAGGGTAGGGCTGAGGAGACCAATATCTCAGACCCCTGAAACCCAGTCATGGTCTATCTATTGGAAAGTTCTGCGTTAGAGAGCGCCCTAATCCCTGAAGTTTCATCACCTTTGCTTCCCCTTGTGATCTCATTCCACCCCCTCTGGCATTTCTCTCCAGGGCTGCAGATCCTGAAGACTAAAGGACTGTCACCTGAGCACAACTACCTCATGGGGGTTCACCCCCATGGCCTCCTGACCTTTGGCGCCCTCTGCAACTTCTGCACTGAGGCCACAGGCTTCTCGAAGACCTTCCCAGGCATCACTCCTCACTTGGCCACGCTGTCCTGGTTCTTCAAGATCCCACTTCTTAGGGATTACGTCATGGCCAAAGGTGTTTCTGACCGTATTTACTGGAGCTTCTGGTCCATTTCTGTGCTTGGAAATGCACCCTTTTAAGCCTGCTCCCCTCCTCCCCACCTTACCCCGTGTCATCATAACGTAGTACTCAAAAGCAACTGCCTGGGTGTGAATCCTGGCTGTGCCACTCGTGGTGTGGTCTTGAGCAAACTAGCCTCAGTTTCCTCCTCTGTGAAGCAGTGCTGATGTTAGCAGTCCAGCCTCAGATGTGGTATGATGACTAAATGAGATGATGCAAGTAAAGCACTCAACATCACTCCCGCCTGCCACAGGGGATGTACTCAATAAATAACAGCTGTTGCCGTCATTGGAAAAGAAAAAGGTAGAATTATAGCTGAGATTCAGAAAGTCCTTCCGGTTATCTCACTGAAAACTTCCCTGCTGTAGTTTCCACTCAGTGCCTCCTGCAAAGTAGAGATAGTGGCTCCATGTGAGCTGTGTCCTGTTTGTCCACAGCCTTCTCTTCTCCACGCCCTTCAGTCCCATCTCACTGAGCCTTTCCTCCTAGCGTCCGTGGTGACAGAGGGCACATGAACAAGCCAGTGAAGAGCAGAGAGGAAGATGTTACCTCTTAGCCATTTTCTCCTCTCCTGATCATTTTGCTCCTTGATTCTCATCCAGGTGTGTGCCCCATGAGCCAGCCAGCCATCAGCTACCTGCTGCCCCATGGCACTGGCAACCTCGTGGGCACTGTAGTGGGAGGTGTGGGAGAGGCCCTGCAAAGTGTGCCCAACGCCACCACCCTCATCCTCCCGACGCGCAAGGGCTTTGTGCGCACAGCCCTCCAGCACGGGTAGGTACTCTCCCTAGAGAGGGAGTGGGTGGCCTTCTCTGAGCAGCATGACCCTGTAGGTGATGTCAGGATGAATGAATCAGACCCAATTCTTGCCCTCAAGGAACTTACTGCTGAGTAGAAGCGATGAGCATAGAATTTTTAAAAGGTTTAGGTCATCCACTCCTTCTGAGCTAGCTGGACCAGTTCCCAGGAAGCCAAACCATAAACCCAAGTTCAATATCATGGGGGATTGGACTAGGGCTGCCCTAGCATATAGATGATGCCCACGTTATCTCTACCAATACTGATATCCACACCTGTCTGTTAATGGTGAGTGCAAGTGGCAGAACAGCATGATGAGTGTGAGCGCAGGATCGGGAATCGGGGACCTGATTTAAAATCCTGGCTCTGTGACTCCACGCACTCTGGGATGGGTTATTCAACCATTCTGAGCCTTGTTGTTTTGCATCTTCATAATGTGGCTACTAGCAATGGTGCCTACTCCATAGGGTGATTGTGGGATTTAAATGAATTCATCCACACAGATCACTTATCATGTCCCTGGCACACAGGAAGAGATCAGCAAATGTTGGCTACTCTGACTTAGGGGTGAAGAGCAGGAGCCCAACGCTGGATCTGTGCAGTGACTCATCAGGTCAGCAGGCCAGCTCACTGGATGCAGGGACAATTGTCCTACTGCAGACTCAGAGAAGAGGGGAGCATTTCTTCTATGGACCTTGCCTGAGGGGCCTGTCCATCCATTTGGAGCACAATGCAGGGGACAGAGTTCTGAGCTGGGAGGGAAGAGTCCTGGGTTCTAGTCCAGGTCCTGCCACTCACTGACTGCCTGAATGACCTTCGCCTTCTGAACCTGGGCTTCTGCATCCCCCACTGTGTCATCCGCTGCCTTTGCTGGGAGGGACCAGTAAGGTAATATATATCACAGTGCTGAGAGATTGTTCTAGCAACTTGGTGGAAAACAATTTGGAGATACCTCAAGCAGCTAGCAATAGAAATACCAT
>VBSM01000937.1:972504-1022376 GCA_008086735.1 Cheirogaleus medius | reverse complement strand
CCCGAAAATAAGACCTACCCATAAAAAAGCCCTAGCAGGATTTCTAAGCATTTGTGTAATATAAGCCCTACCCCAAAATTAAGACCTAGTGATGGGCGTGGCTACACAGCGCATCTGCACAACCCATGCATTTGGTTGCGGAGCGGTCAACAAGACGAGCAGCCCTTCTCATCTGCCCCATGAGAGCTCTATTGCTCGACAGGAGAGATTGGAGCCAATGGTTCTAAAGGAAATAGAGTCAAAGAAATTCAGGATGGAATTCGGGGTTTGGAAAGTTATGATGATGTTCCAGAAGAAGACGACTTTACTATATTTGAATAAATGTAGATGGTTGTACCGTACTTAAAAAAAATAACACATCCGCTGAAAATAAGCCCTAGGGTGTCTTCTTGAGGAAAAATAAATATAAGACCCTGTCTTATTTTCGGGGAAACACGGTACTATCAACATTGACTTATAGTTGATGTTGTTGACCTTGATCACCTGGCTGAGATAGTGTTTGTCAGGTTTCTCCACTGTGGTTACTCTTTTCTCCTTTCTATTCTGCGCTCTTTGGAAAGAAATCTCTATGCATAGTCTACACTTAAGGAGTGGGGAGTTGTGATCCCCTTCCTTGAGGATGAAGAGTATACGTAAATTATTTGGAATTCTTCTGTATTGGAAATTTATCTCTAGCAATTTTTAAAAAATTTTGATAAAGTCTCATTTATCAAATTATTTCATATGATTATTGTTTTCTGGGTTCTAAGAAAACTTTTCCTGCCCCATGGGGTTCTTTTTGCTTATCTATACTTTCTGATCCTGTAATGAGAATGTATTCCTTTTGTAATAATGAAAAGCAAGTTTTAAATATTTAATAAAAGAATCTATAACTTTCAGATATGGGGTTTTTTCCTCCTATATTTTTTCGGAGTTTTATTTCTAATTCATTTTTAGACAGTTATGCCATCCACCCCTGCTGGTTTGGCAATCTCTTCATAAATTAAAAATAAAAATCCCAAATTTTGAAAAACAAAGATGTTTAAAGATGCATAAAGGGCTGCAAAAACCGTCTCTGGTGCACTGTGAAGAATCAGTAATAAATTGGTTTTGAATCTACTGTTGACAGTTCAGTTTTTCTGCTATCTTCTCACTTGGCAGGCTGGTTCTTGCTTACTCCAGGGCTGGATCTTCCTTGATAATCTAGATCCCTGACAGGTCTTCCTGGATGCCTCAGACATTCATTCATTCATTTGCTTCATTCAGCAATATTTATTGATCACCTATTATGTACTAGGTACTGGGAGAGACACAGAAATTAGTGAGATAACTACCTTGTCCTTAAGGAGCTCATCTAGTGGATGAATGTCCAAATGCAGTTGACAGTTATTAATGTTTACTTACTATGTACCAAGCACTCTCATATGCAGACTGTATAAAATTTTGCATGTGAAAGGGAAGTGATGATGTCAGGCTACAGTATTATGTACAAAATGAATACAAGACAATTTAGAAGAATTTAAATTGTCAAATGCAAGATTTATTAGGTTCTTGGTCTTCCAAGAAGTTGTTTAAATTTATAATAAACATGACAAAAGATTGTATATTGTTAATCTTGCTTTTGTAACTCTGAGCTTTCTCAGAAAGGAGTTTAATTGTATTATATAAGGCTACCATGGGAAAACCAATTTTTTTTTTTTTTTGAGACAGAGTCTCACTCTGTTGCCTGGGCTAGAGTGCCGTGGAGTCAGCCTAGCTCACAGCAACCTCAAACTCCTGGGCTCAAGAGATCCTCCTGCCTCAGCCTCCTGAGTAGCTGGGACTACAGGCATGCACCACCGTGCCCAGCTAATTTTTTCTATATATTTTTAGTTGATCAATTAATTTCTTTCTATTTTTAGTAGAGACGGGGTCTCACTCTTGCTCAGGCTGGTTTCAAACTCCTGACCTTGAGCAATCCTCCTGCCTCAGCCTCCCAGAGTGCTAGGATTACAGGCATGAGCCACCACGCCCAGCCGGGAAATAAACCAAGCAGTATGTAACAGAGCCAGCTAGTATCTTACCCAATACCCATTATCTCTGTCTTCCTTACTCCGAGAACCCCAACTTTGTTTGAGGCAGCAATGTACCCAACTTCCCATCCACATAGCTGGAGGTGGCCAAATGATCTAGCTCTGGCCAGTGAAGTGTAAGCAGGAGTCTACTGGATGGGGTTTCTGGAAAGGCTATTGTTTTTCTGATAAAGAAAAAGGGATTAGTTGGCCAGATTCTTTAGCCCTTTGCTTCATGCTTTTTACCCCTTTCCTCCTGTGTAGAACATGGACAAGGTACTTGGAAATTGAGCTGCCATTTTACAACCGCAAGGATGAAAAACACACACTAAAAAAATGGTAAAGCAGGAAGCTGTGGCTGGCCTGGTGGTAGAGAGTTATCATAACTTATTAACATTACTGTCGCTGAAGTTGGCATACAACACCCCACTGCTGGAGTTGACTGGCTTAAAAAGGAAAGCAGGAAGCTGTAAGGATTCTCTTGAGCAGCTGCACCTACCTTGTACTGCCTACCTAGGGATTTTTTGTTAAAACAAACAAACAAACGCACACAAGAAACAGAGCCTCCACGGTAGAGTTTCTGTTACATGCAATCAAATGCAATCCTAACTGATAACACTACTTCAAAAGGGAAAGGTTTGCAGGAAAAGTATTTTACTTTTTATTATGAGAAGGAAAAAAAAATATCTCCCTTCTGATTTGAAAAGCAATGGGATTGCTTGACAAATGTATAAGAGTATTTTCTACATGTCTATGTGCGAAAAAAGAAAAGAGCTTTTCTTTTCTTGGTCTGTATCTGCCCATAGTAGAAAGCAAGAAAACTAGCAGAGCAAGAGAGCAAGCTAAGTCCTGCACTCTAAGTTGTTTCAAGATTCGAGGTTTGCCTTACTAGAACAGTGTCTCCTAAAGTGTGTTTTGGCATAGCAGGTCCTTGAGATATGCCTTAGGGAAAAAGGTCCCTTGTTTCATAAGTTTGGTAGATACTGTACCCTCTCCTTATAGAAATTCATGGTGGAAATTATGAAGTCAAAGGCTCTGGATAAATCGTGTAGTAAAGAAACCTGCTTAACATTATTTAACCTAATCCCTTAAAAACTTAGTAGCACCTATTACTATCTTGGAAAATGCTCTTTGGAAAACTTCACCAGATAAATGAAATAAAGACAAAAACCTTAAAAATCAAACTAGCTTAAATCCAGAAAGAACCAGAGCAATGACTACCCTCTGGAAAAGAATCTAGCAAGATTCAGAGTGGGTGAAAAGAAACGTTTTATTCACATTGGAGGTAAAGGACTATCAATGTAGTAAAGGGAGTGAGGTTTACAATGAGAAGTGGTAAGTTAAATATCAGTGAGAAGTAACACAAATTGTGCCAGGGCCATCAGCACAGTGTCTCCTGAGAAGATATCAGTTGATTTTTCTCCTGAGTTTTCCCAGTACATTTGTTTCCTCCTTCCCATCAGTAGATGTAAAACCAGGACTAGGGCCCCAAACTGTGGTATGAAACTGATGATAATAACCAGCCAGCCCCGAGAAGGAAGGATAGGCCTTCCTTTTTCTCTTGGAGAGTTCTCATCTTTTAATAATTTACACTTTGACTCAAGGAGTGGTCATTTGTCTTTTTCCCACTTTGTGACCCAAATATATAAGCTCTGGCAACCAAACATATGCCAAAGTACCCTCATAGATAGACTTGTTCTTTGGTTGCACTGAGGTATTTCTGCTCTTCCTTTTGGTGATAAGCCACATCTCAGCTCATACTAGAAATGTCAGCTCTATAGGTTATGGCAAGTAACCCATTCAATGGGTTATCCTGAAATCTTTGGAAAGAGGTGGGGGCACCTAGGAACTCAAAGTGAAGGAGGAGTATAAGTGCATGTAAACAGATCTCGATTACAAAAGCTATTTGAGATTGGCCTCTTTAGTCAATGTCATTGGCTAATATATTTTGTATGCATAAATCTGGGTTGGCAGGGCATCAAGTATTTTTTATTGAGTATTTTTGAGTGTCTCATCCTCCCTGAGTTCTCTTAGGCATTTGATACTGCTGCACACTTTCTTAATCTTTCTTTTTTTTCATTCAAAAGTTTTTGTTTTTTAAATAACTGTTATAAGTCCCTCTTTTTCAAGCATTTAAAATGATTTGATAGCACTTATATTTACATTATACTTTGGAGATATATGGGAACCTTATTTTGTAAAACAATTGACATTTAATACAAAGCATAAGTCCCTCTTTTTGAAGCTCTCTTCTTTATTTTTTTATTATTTTTTATTTCAGCATATTATGGGGGTACAAGTGTTTAGGTTACGTGTGTTGCCTTTACCCCTGAAGCTCTCTTCTTTAATGTGATGTCAGAGTCCCAATCCATTTCTTCCCAACTCATTACCATGGCCACCCCTCAGTGATCAGTTCTCAACCCTTTGTTTCTCACACTCAAATGTTCATTCTTTGCCATGTTCTTAACTATCACATCTAAGCAGCACCAGATTCAAATCTAGAATTCTGGCTTCTTGTCCAGCTATGCTACAGTTGAAAACTGTTGAAAGAGGGCTCCCATCCACAGGAATTGTAAGTGTTGTTTCCTTAGCCATTACTCCATTGGCTCTTTGCTACAACCTTGTAAAATAGGTATTCCTATCCCAATTTATCAATGAGGAAACTGAAGCTCAGAGAGATGAGGTACCTTGTCCAAGATTCAGACAGCTAGTAAGTATCAGATCAAGGATTCAAAGCCAAGTCTAGCTATCTGATAAAAATTGTTTGTTCTCTCTACTTAGACTCATAACCTCCTTCTCCAAAACACTGGCTTGCATCACATCAGTAAATGTATGTAAAGCATTTGGCCTAACCAGTTGGGGATTCTGGGGTTGTGGGATGACAGAGTAGAAAATGTGAGCAAAGTGGAATCTCAGATGTGCCACCTTCCCCTCCTCCCTATGTCCATGTTAGCCTTACAGGCAGGCCAAGTAGTGAGTGACTCACATAGTGGAATGTGGGAGATGCTGGATGGGCCTACTTCTCTTCAAAACATCTTTCCAATGCCCTCCCTACTTCCACTGCTCCTAAGGTTCCCTAGGTCTTTCATTCCTTCAGTTTCCTATGGCCTCTCAAAGTGGAAATATACCCAAGAGAAGAAACAACAATTACTGACACGCAATCATTCAGAAAATATTTATTAAGCACCATTTATTAAGCAAATGGGATGATAGAATAACAACCACTTATGCTTGCTTAGCTCTCTAGATTTGCAGAGCCTCACCAGAATCTGAAGGAGTACTTAAGGCTGAGATTATGATCTTCTTTTTATAGATGATGAAATTGTGGCTCAAGGATTCTGAATTATTTGTCCAAAGTGACACACTTGAACCACACTTTCAGAACCAAGGCTCAGACATGGTTCTTCTGATTTTCAGTCCTATGCCCTTTCTTTTCTGTCACAGTCACTCAAGGGGTTTACAAGTGGAAACTCAAGAGAAACATACAGGAAGAATTAAATAACAATTCAAGATAATAGGATAAGTAATGTAGAAAGATAATAAAAGTGCCAAGTGACTGATATAGACAATAATTACTTCAGGAGTGATGGGGAAGGTTGCTGTTGGTAAGAGTCAGCAGGGAAGGCTTCAGACAAGAAGTAGGACTGAAGCCTGGCCTTGGAAACTAGGTAGGAAAATGACAGCCAGAGAAGAAAGGGAGGGCATTCCAGTATGGGGGACAGGATGAATAAAGGTGCAGAGGTGAGAAAGTGCAGGTCTTGTTTGGAGAGAGAATGAGGAGATCAATTTAGCTAGAGAAGAGAGATTTGTATTAGTGAAGAAGAGAAAATAAGATTGCAAAGGCCCTCTTGAATTTCTGACTAAAGGATTTGGGCTTGTATTATAGACAATAGGGAACTATGAAAGGGTTTTGAGTAAGAGGGTGAAACTCTGAAAGCAATGTGTGGGCAGATTAATTTGGCAATGTGCATTGTAGAGGATGCATTCGGGTGGGAAGAGACCGGAGGTAATGAAGACTAGTTAGGAGCCTGTGTCAGTCAGTCAGGAATAAAGTGACAAGAGCCAGTATTAGAAATGGTAGTACTGGGACCATAAAGGGGGGCCAATTGTAACTGGCAAGATGAAGAAAGAAATGTCAGAACCTGGTAAAATAGGAAGAGACAAGAATCGAACTTACCTGAAAATTTTCAAGCCTAGGCAACTTGAGGAAAGAAGATGCCATGAACAGAAATTCATGCAAGACATGTAGGGGAACTGGTTCGGTGAGTTTAGTTTTTGACACATGAGAGTGGAAGTAACAATGGAAGGTCCAAGTAAAACTATGTAGTATGCAATTGAAGATGTAGAGGAGGAGCTTGGGAGAAGGTCAGGCCAGCCCTGGGAGTCAGGAGACCTGGGGCTTAGTCTCTGCTCTGCCACTAACTTACTAAATCATGGGCAAGCCATCTCTCTGGGCCTATTCCCTCCACTGTAAACTGATGGGGTGCTCAAGCCCTAAGTGATTTCTGAGGTACTCTCAAGGACTGTGAGTCAACTGAATTATATTCACCTGCAAATATGTTCTCTCTGAGAGAAAATCAACGGTGTGATGGGGGAAGGGTATTAAATAATCTCCACATGCTATGACTCTGTGACAAATCTCAGGAAATCTATTCACTTAGGGAGTAAAAGACAAAGAGAAGCCAGCAAAGGAGATAGAGAGAAAGTAATCAGAGAGAGAAAAGCAGGAGGAGAGAAATTCTAAATGGAGGGGCTAAAATAAGGAACTAAAATTAAAAGTAAATAAATGGGATAAATACTTATATTCACTATGACAAAGGATTAATATATATATTAAATCAAGAATACATTTAGATATATAAGAAGACCAATAAGATGCCAATCAAAGAAGGATACAAATAGTAAACATATGGGAAAGTGTTCAATCCCACGAATAATCAAAGAAATGAAAAATTATTAAAAATAATTTTTCACCATCCAAAAAGATTTCTTATAAAGTCTGATGCTAGAGCTGCAACGGAACTGGAACACTCATATGTCATTGTGGTGTTGAAAATTTATGCAGTCCTTTTGGAAATCACAAGCCATAAAAGCATTCATGCTCTTTGGTCTGGTAATCCCACTTCTAAGAACTTGTCCTAGACACAGAATTACAAAGAAGAAAAAAGCCATACACATTAAGATGTTCAAAGCACAGAAAAAGATTGACAGTTACCTAAATGTCCAATAATAGGGAAATAGTAAAATAAAATATAATCTACTGATGGATGGTAATTTTATGTAGTCATTGAAATGATAAATGTGAAAGACTGTAGCAACAGGGAAAATATTTATAACAAAAAGTTTTTTAAAAACAGAATTTTAAAAGATATGTATACTCTGATTACACATATGATATATATATATGTATGCAAACTGTCAAAGCATGGAACATGGAAAAACGGAAATAATTTAAGAGGACATGCAACAGTGTCAAGTGAGGTAGAGAAGTCAAAGAGGATGAAGGTAGAGAGGAGTGTTAAAAGTCTTGCTTAAGAGATAATTTCTGTTCTTCTGAGTGCAGGAAACCAAATTCAGACAACTTTAACTGTTTAACCCTTTAGGGTGATTTTGTAGTGAGGAAATGGGGTTTATAGTATTCTTTCCAGAAATTTGGCAGTGAAATGAGTAAAGATGAAGAGAATGGTAGCTAGAAGAGACAGCAGGGTTAAGGTATCAGTGGTAATGTTTTGGTTTTGTTTGGTTTGTATCTTTTTTTTAAGATAGGATGAAATCAGTGATGGAAGAGACTGAAAACAATGAAGAGGGATAAAGCAAGGAATAAGTAAAAGGATCACCTCTTATTCTGGGACTGCAGGAAAAAGGGAGAAAGACAAGGCAGATATTGAAGTGGAGTTATTGTGAATGAAGCAGAGCAAAGTAGAGGTATTAGAGCTTCTCGGTTTTGCAGGAAGGAAGGTAACTCTAAGAGGTCACAAGGGGAGGATAAAGTTGGGGCCTTGAGAAGGTGGAAAAGACAGGAAACAGCTGCTATGGAACGTTCTCTAGGAACGCAGCAGGCTAAGAGGAATGAGAGCTTAGGAGAAGTTCTAGGATGTGAAATTTTAGTGGGTCAAGCCAGTCTTGTGATCTGGCTTCATCTGCAATCCCCTCCAGTCCTGGGAGTGAGAAGACTGGCCCAGGGTAAAAGTCAAGGTGTTTAACTAAAGCTAAACTGTGAAAGACAGCAGCCCTAAAGTAGCAGACCACAAAGTCTAGGCAGTTCGTCTCCATCAAGTCTATGGGAGTTAAAGGGACTGAGGAAATGGAGGAGGCTGCATCAGTTGTGATGTACAGAGCAGCTGTATTAGGTGGGGATGGTGGGTAGGGGAGGTGATGGGCAAAGAGGCCGTGGTCATAGGAATAAAATGGAGAGAGTGCAGATGAGGAACAGGCTATGAAACAGCCTGGGCAATGGCCACGAGACTGGGAGACTAGTAAGAAATGGAGAAGGCCAGTTCTTTTACTCCTAACAGAAGGAGTCCTGTGTAGCAGGAAGGTCCTGCATATCTAGGGAGAAAGTGGGAGCAAAAAGAGAAATCTTGGGGCACTGAAGTCCTTTTTTGCCCTGCAGTCCACCCCAATCATGCTCTGCAGAGACAGACCCCTTAGAAGCCAATGAGAATTTGGTATCCCTAGATAAGTAAGAAATCAGACAGGTCAGCAAAGGTGGGACAAAGGCAAGGCAAGGCTGAGGTGTGACTCAGGAGACCAATAGGCTGGAAGGTGATTTCACAGGGAGAAGGCCTAGAAGTGTGAGCCCACCCTTCTCACGAATGCCTGCCCAGAACTTCTTATTTCCCAAGGTTTAGGGCTTAGCTTCCCAAGTTCCACATCCCCAACTCTATCCTATAAGCCCTTAAGTGCTAAGATGGCACTGGGAGAGAGGGGAGTGAATGGGTGGGGAACTCTGAGGGGAATCATCCCAGTCCCAATGCTCCGTCTTGGCCTTGCAGCCCTAAAGTCTGATCTGAAAGAGCTGGTGACAGAGTTATCACTGATCTGGGGCAGCAGCTAGAAAAAGGGAAGAGATCAGTGGAGCACCAGCTCTGGGCATCAATTCCTGTCCCCACCCCATCTTCTGCACGAACCTGTTCTACCCCTCGGTGCTGGAACTTCCAGCTCATGGACACGAAAGCTCCTCCCCCTCAGTCTAAGCCTTCCTTTCATTAAGTACAGGAGAGCTGTCAGATATGTTCTCAGCAAACATCATAAAGGAGGTCCAGTGTCATAGGAATGACAAAGGCTATTATAAGCTTGGGTACTGGCCCCTGAGGCTCCCCAGTGTCCCCACCCCATGATAGGACTCTAACTCATGCTGTACACCAGCTCGACAGTGCCAGCCCTCCAGCTGCATGTGGGCACCCTGGCATGTAGGCTCCCTGGGATTGTGCCCTATTTCAGCACCTCAGTAGGCAAAACTATCCTGTCTTCAAGGGAGAACCAGGAAGTGGGTGTAGGTGCTACGTCTGGCACATCCTCGGCATATGCAATATGCAAGGTGCTCTCACTTCCTGATTCTGCTTATCACCATCAATACGTCAGGCCGATCCTGGGACTACTCCGCCTTCTCCACCCATCCAGTTGAACGCTCTGGTCTGGCTGCTGAAACGCATGCTATAGCAGGACGTGGGGAAAATGGAGCAGGAAAGACTGGGAAAGATTTCCAGGAAGTCTTGTAGGCCCAAGCACCAGGACCAATGGCCCCAGGAAGGGACAGAAACAAAGAGACAGAAGTAGAGGCGGAGGAGTGACTGCTACTGTCTTTGGCTAAAAAAAGAGAGGGCAGAGAAGGGTTTATGAGAGATGGGGTCACAAACGATTTCCCTGCCTCCCCCAACTCCTCAGGGTGAGGGCTTCTCTGCAGAGCCTGGAGAAGAGGAGGAGGCGCCTTATCAGGCATCGCTATTGTTCCCTCACCTCTGCCCTGCACTCACCCCTTTTCTCTCGCTTCCGGCTTCCAGTGTTACAATCTGTGTGCCCCGGGGTGAGGGCAGCTACTGTCCTGGGGGGGCGGCCGTCCACTTGAAGCTGCTGTCCTCAGGCAAGGACACCAGCGCCAAGGAGGACACAGCTGTGGGAGGCCGGGGCCTGCCACCACTGCAGAGCTGCCGGAGCTGCCGTCGATACTTGTCCCCTGTGAGCAAGTAGAGCACAGGATCCAGGCAACTGTTGGCACTGGCCAGGGGCCGAGTCACTTTATAGACCACGTTGACAATGTTCAGCACCCGGCAGTCAGCTTCCAACAGCCTCGCCAGGTAATAAATGGTGCGGGTGATGTGGAAAGGCACGAAGCAGATGGCGAAGACAGTCAGCACCACAGCGATGGTGCGGACAGAACGGAGACGAGAAGATGACTGGGTGGCACCTGGCAAGGGCCGGTACAGGCGCCGGGCCATGAGCCCATAGCACACAAGAGTGACCAGACAGGGCACGCCAAAGAGCAGCCCCATGACTGCCGAGCTGAAATGCACGTAGTGGTCAAACTCCTCAGGCCGAGTGGTGTCATGGCATAGGATGGTAGCCCCTCTGGCACTGGTTGTGACGAAGAACAGGTTGGGCACGAGGCAGCCGGCTACGACCAACCAGACCGCCAGGCAGAGAAGGCCGGCAAGGCGAGGGCGGCCCCAGCGCAGTGCACGCAGTGGGTGGCAGATGCCCAGGTAGCGATGCACGCTGATGCAGGTGAGGAAAAGCACACTGCAGTAAAGGTTCCAGTAGAAGAGAAAGCGGACGAACTTGCATAACCCAGTGCTAAAGGGCCAGTGGTTGCGGGCTGCATAGTAGTAGATGAGGGTGGGCAGCGACAGCACATACAAGGTGTCTGACAACGCCAAGTGGAACATGTAGGTGGCCGTTGCATCCCAGGGTCTGAGGCGGAAGAGAAAGAGCCAGAGGGCCGGGCCATTGAGGCCCAGACCCAGCACAAAGACAACTGCGTAGCTCACAGGCAGCAGGATGAACTTGAACTCCTCGTCAAACCAGCAGTCGAGCTCCACCTCACTGTCGTCAGGACCTGGGCTGGGGCTTAGGGATCTCACCAGTGAGGACTCTGTACTGGCCATGGCCCTCCTAGAGGGGGAGAGGGCAGAAGTGAGGGTGGCTGGATTCTCCTGGCTCCCCGGCCCTGACCTGGGGCAAGAAAGCAGAGAGCAGGGAGAGCAGTGGCTGAAGCGCTAGGGAGCACTGAGGAGTGTGTCCGGGAGCACTCAAGCCAGCCCAGTCCCTGCCCAGGCTCCGTCGGTCCAGCCCCTTGGTCCAGCCCAGGGAGCAGTGGGCAGCAGGCAGTGCCGGGGCTTAGGAGGGCAGTTGGTGGCTTGGGATTGTTCTCATTCTGCAGCTGACTCTATCCTTCACAGCCTGGCTAGCTGAAGAGGGTAGAGGCTACTAGCACTATCCAGAGTGGGAAGATGCCCAGACCCAAATTGTCTCCTAACTCGTCATCACAGCTGTGTCCCTGTGAAGAGGGGTCTTTCCCCCCACAGTGCCTTCATTCACCTCTCCTTTTGCCCTGGTCCCAGTGTCCCCAGACTACGCTGATCTCTGACACCTTCCCCCCATCTGCCTGAGCCCAGGAGCCCCATTGCCACCCTTACCCAAGAAACTTGGCATGTCTCCTACCTGCTCCCCTTGAAGCTGAGCTCAGCTGACTCTGTCACCTGGCCCTTTGGCAGCCAGAGGGCATATCCAAGGGGGCGGAGTTGAGGGTGGGGCCTGTCCCTCCACCCATCTGGGAGATTGTAAAAGCTAGAAAAGCCCTTTGAGATGATCTAGTCCAACCCATTCGCTGTACAGATTGGGAAACGAGCCCAGTGAGATTACTATTTAACAGCTTCGAAGTGACTGTAAGAGGGAGCACACAAGGAAACATCCAAGTTTACAGATGAGGAGCCAGGCCACTGGAGATAAATAAATTACAGGAAAATCAGACAAGTCTGTGTAAGCGAGCAGAAACATGGGACATGAATTTTAACATAGACAAGTGCAAGACAATGCACTGAAAGATTTTAGAGAGTTTAAGTATTTCGCTAATTAGTGGTTGAGTCAAGATTTGAACCCAGGCAGGCCTGCTTTTGGGCCAGGCTCTCGCATCCACAACTTCATTGCTATGCTTAGTTGCCTCTCTAAGCCACCGGCCATGATCCAGGAAAGAAACAACGAATTACTGAGAACCTAGTATGTGCTTGGTCCGGTTCTAGGCACTGGTAATTCACTAGGAGTGAACAAAATAGATGAAAACTCTCACCCTAATGGTCCTTACATACTACTGGAGGATAATAGAATTAATAAGTAAAATACATAGATTGTGATAATTGTTATAGAGAAAAATAAAGGCAGGAAGGGGAACAGAGAGGGAAGGAAAAGGGAAATAGAGGATTGCTGTTTTAAATAAAGACCAGGTGTTTTGAATAAAGACCAGGTGTTGTGAGGAAAGGAAAAAGTAGAAGATGAGGTCAGAGAGTTTGATAGGGACAAGGTCACGAAGGTCCTGGGAGGCCACTGTAAGGACTCAGGCTTTTATTTTCAGTGACTGGGAAGGCATTGAGGGTTTAGAGGAGAGAAGTGTCATGATCTGATTTACCTTTTAGAAGACTCACTGGCCAGCTCTGTGTTGAGCATAGACCGCAGAGCCGGGGCTCCAGGGGCAGACCAGACAAGAGGCTATTGCCAACAGAGATGGTGGTAGCTTGGACCACAGTGATGGAGATGGTAAGAAGTGGTCAGGTTCTGGATAGATTTTGAAAATAGAAACAGCAAGATTTACTGCTGTGGGGTGTGAGAGAAAGACAGGAGTCAAAAATGACTCCAAAGTCTCTGCCCTGAGCAACTAGAAGCAGAGAGTTCCTGTTGACAGAGACAAGGCAGGCTGTGAGAGGAACAGGTCTGGGGAAAGATCGGGAGTTCATTTTTCAGCCTGTAAATTGTGAGCTGTCTATTACACATGGAAGAGGAGATGACCGGGAGGCAGTTCACGCCTCCCTAAGGATACTAGCCAATGAGTTTCCCTTACAGACTCCAGCCCTTCCTACACAGCACCCCTCATTTCTCACTCCCAGAGCCCCTGGTCTCAATAGCGGAGAGGTAGAAAGAACAAGCCTAGATGTTTGAGAGCCTAGTGCCAGGAAACACCGAATTGTCAGCAGCTCTGGCTTTGGGGCTCCTCAAACTAACTAAGACTGTAAGTATAGATGTCCTAAGCACCAGAGGCAAACTCTGGGTCTGGAGGACTCTGAGGATAAGGTGGGAAGTGCCTTTGGGGAGGGCTGAGCAGGCTGGTGCAGAATCTGCTCTGAATGGAGCTGAGAAGCAATGGAGACTCTGAACCTGATCCTCCTGTCCTGAGAATGTGGTTGCTGGATCCTGGGAATGAGAGGAGAGTCTATATCTCTTAAAAAGCCCAGAGACCTGGATGGGGGAAATCTGGAGATCCTTGCCCTGTGGCAGGGGAGAGGGTGGGATAAAAGGTAGGAGTGGAGGAAGCAGTCATAACTTGAGTGCTGGACAGCTGATATTATGATATTGCATAAAGGCCCAGGTTTTTTGAAGCCAGATGGATTTGAGTTCAAATCGTTATTCTTTCACTGATTAGTTATGTGATCCTGGGCACCTCTTTGTAACTTAATTTCCTCATTAGTGAAATGGGGATGACAATACCAACCTTTTAGGATTTTCGGAATATTGACTTGGTTAATAGGTGTGGAAACACTTTGAAATCATAAAATGCTGCAAATCTAGAAGGTATTTTATTATTATTATTATACTTTGCTCCTGGCCTCTTCAGAGGAGGACGAGTGTGATTTGAGGTTTGATGTACACTTGAGGGGAAGCGCTGTACTAGAGAGGCCCCAACCTGAGCCACCTTCCTGCTCCTACTGCTTCAGGTTGGCTTAGCTCTGCTGCATTTCACCTGCCTTCGCTCTGCTAGGCTCTGCTTGTCCCTGGACACAGCTGCAGCTGCTGCTGCCGCCACCACTGCCACCCAGGAAAAACCCTTCCCCAACCAGAAACCCGAGCTTCTATCCTCACCCAGGCCAAAAGGAATGGGATGCAGTAGATCAGACAAACTCTCTTCTGGAAAACTCTTCTACACCTTAGTTTCTGTAACATCATTCTGGTTATCCTATTCCTCTGCATGTTCTTCCTGACTCCTTCCCTGGCTCCTTTTTGTCCTCCTTCCCCCAAATGTGAGCCTCCCCCCAAGGAACCTCTTCCCCTCCCCTTCCTTTACTTCCCTTCCCTCCCCTCCTCTCCTATCCACCATCTCTCTCTCCTCCCCACCCACCCCCTCTCAGAACATTCACTCTCACGATTTCAACTACGACTTAGAAGTTATCAATAATTCTAATGACCAGGAGACTGCAGCATGCAGATCTCTCTCTAATCAAAATTTCTCTCTGCCTCTTTCACACTCTCATTCCATTTGATTTCTACAGAGATTATGGCACATACCACAGGCTGCCAAGAATTACAGTCATTTGTGGTTTTGTCCATCTCTTCCCAATCCTCCCACCCCCCACACCGGACCCAGAGCTCCTTCAGGACAATGTGCCTTGTTTTACCTCTGTCTTTCCCACAGCCTTCCAGGTAAAAGTATTAAGTCATTAAGTATGAAATGTCCGATTTCCTTAAGTACTAAGTTTGACAGTTGCTATCTCTGACATTTCACTTTGTCACTTCTTCCCCCCCCCCCCGCCCCATTGTGAAGGTACATCCTTAGTCTTTCAAACACATGTTTTGGCTTGTGATTATGTTTCACATTTTTTACAGCAATTTTTGTGAAACCGTAGATAAGTCAAAAATTCGTGTTATTTTTGAATATGAGTTCCGTCATAGAACCAATGCAGTACAGACAGCTCAAAATATCATCAAAGTGTTTGGGAAGGATGTGGCTAATGAACACACAGTACATTGATGGTTTGAGAAGTTCCATTCTGGTGATTTTAATTTTGAAAGTGAGCCATGTGGGTGACCTGAGACCAAGGTGGATAATGATGAGCTGAAAGCTCTAGTGGAAGCAAATCCATCTCAACCTATGTGTGAATTAGCAGCAAGGTTTGACATTACTATTCCAACAATATTGGACCATTTGAAACAAATGGGCAAGGTAAAGAATCTGGACAGATGTGTACTGCATGAATTAAACAGGTGACAGAAGAGAAATAGTCTTGAAGCTTGCCTTTCTTTGCTGTTATGACATAAAGGCAAACCATTTCTACACCATATTGTTATGTATGATGAAAAATAGATTCTTTTTGACAATTGAAAGCATTCATCACAATGGTTGGATAAAGAGGAAGTGCCAAAACACAGTCCAAAACCAAATATTCATCAAAAAAAGCTAATGGTGTCTGTCTGGTGGTCCAGCGCTGGTATTATCCACTACAGCTTCATGTAAACCTGGTCAGTAGATTACAGCGATGTCTACTGCAACCAATTGGACGAAATAATGAGGATACTTGTGATTAAGCAGCCGAGATTGGTCAATAGAGGCAGATCAATCCTGTTGCAAGACAACGCTTGACCACATGTCGCACAAGCAATGCTGCTCAAACTACAGAGGCTGGACTTGGAAACTCTCTGTCATCTACCATATTCACCAGACCTTGCACCAACTGACTACCACTTCTTCCAGGCTTTGGACTACTACTTGCAAGGACAAATATTCAATTCTCAACAAGCTGTGAAAAACACCTTTTGTGATTTCATTGGCACTCGCTCTCCAGGCTTCTTTGCTGCTGACATAAACAAGCTACGTTAAGATGGCAAAACTGTGTTGATAGTTTAGACACATACTTTGGTTAATTGTATTGCTTCTTGTTTTATATATAATAAACTAAACTTTTGATTTGAAATTGGACATTTCATATTTAATGACCTAATATTATAACATATGTTCTAGATATTTTCTTTCAAATTATATGCCCTGCTGTCCAAAAAAGCCTTCCAATTTAGAGTTAAGAAAACAGGTATCTTGCACATAGTTAAGTGTTCAATAAATATTTGTTGAATGAATGAATGACCCAGTTATAATTTGTTGAATTGAATGGTTCCCACACCTGTAATCTAAGCCCTGTGTGTGTTGTTTGCTATAGGACACATCCACTTGGGTATCTCATTGACATCTGGAATTTAGTATTCAGGAAAAGTTTATTATCTTCTTTCCCCTAACAGAGATAAATAAGATGTATGGATACCATTATGGCTGATAATCTTCCATTGCCCTACTCCTCCAGTTTGTTCCAGTCCTCTCCCTTCTGGCCCCTCACATCTAATATTCATAAATGTCTTGATGACAGTTTCTCTGCAATGTTTGCCATTCTCTTGGGGCCTAAAGAAGGAAAAGGGGGAAAGGCATGGTTTCTAAACTCTTTCTCTGAGTTAGGAGGAAAGGAAGGAAGTTAGGAAGGAAAGAAGGGAGGAATGAAGGGAGGGAGGGAGGGAGGAGCAAGGAATTGGGGAAAGAGGGGAGGGAGGGTAAGTAATATAGTAGAAAAAAATGCAGGCTTTGGAGTCAGACCTAGGGTTGAACTCTGGCTTCATTGCCCACCAGCTATGTGACTATGGATAAGTCTTCCTGAACATCCATTTCCTTATATGTAGAATGAGGATACTAGCACCTAGCTTGTTGTGAGAAGAAAATGAGGCAATGCATGTAAAGAAGCCAACCTGGTGTCCTCCTCATCATTATTAGGAATTAAAATATAGGTGTTTTTGGAGGGTATGGGAGGTTCACCCCAATTGTTTGGGTTTTCTTTATGAAGTGAAAAAATGAGGTCATCTGCTGAGAGTAAGTGGAACAAGACGGTTACTCGACCTTGATGGAAAAGAGCAGTAATCTGAAACCCTGGATATCCAAACTTACTAATAAAATCATGGGAAAGTGACTGGCTCCATATAATTGTACCCAAGTTAGCTTTATTCATATGTCTTCTCTGTAGTGTGCCCTTTCTGTCCTTTTTTTTTTTTTTTTGAGACAGATTCTCACTCTGTTGCCCGGGCTAGAGTGCCGTGGTGTCAGCCTAGCTCACAGCAACCTCAAACTCCTGGGCTCAAGCGATCCTCCTGCCTCAGCCTCCCGAGTAGCTGGGACTACAGGCATGCACCACCATGCCCAGCTAATTTTTTCTATGTATTTTTAGTTGACCAATTAATTTCTTTCTATTTTTAGTAGAGATGGGGTCTCACTGTTGCTCAGGCTGTTCTCAAACTCCTGACCTTGAGTGATCCTCCTGACTTGGCCTCCCAGAGTGCTAGGATTACAGGCGTGAGCCACCACCCCTGGCCCTTTTCTGTCTTTCTAAATGGCTGTTTTTATCTCCAGCAAGGCTGTTAACAACCTTAGAGCAGAGACCACAACCACTTTGCCCAGCACCTAGGACAGCACAGGAAGTCTCTGTTTCTGCTATTTGATCCATCTATCTCATTTTCCATCCTCCCCCGCTGAGCTAATGCCTTCGTCCACATCCCACTTGAATCTATTCGTATGCTTTCAGTTGCAATAACAGAAAATTCCAACTCAGCTGACTTTTTTAAAAAAGGAGATGTATTGTGCTAACCCTTGCTAGGGAGAGGCAAAGATATAAAATACAACCAAAATGTTTGTACTCTCATATTTTCTTGAAATAAAATAAAATAAAAAAGGAGATGTATTATCTTGCATATAAGTCCAGGGGTGGGTGGCTTTGGAGTTGGCTAATTCACTAATTCCACAATGTCATTAAAAAGTCCTGATTTTTTCCATCCTTCTGATTTGCAACCTTTAGTGCGTTGTTTAGCAATGCTCACGGTCACAAGGTGGCTGTTGCAGTTCAGGCATTGTGTCTAAATGTGGCACTATTCAATGGTAGAGTAGAAAGGCCTCTCCTCCTGTGTGTTTATTTTTATCATTCAGGAATCCCAGAATCTCCCCAGCATACCACCCCTCACATCTCAGTGGCCTGAATTTCATCATGCCTGTAACTAAACTGATCTCTGGCAGTGGAGATAAAACGACTATGACTGGTGTAGAGGACCACAGAGGAGGGTAGGGTACCTTTAAAAATGGGGATTCTACTCATAAGAAGGAAAAGGGAGATGACTATTGAGTTGGGAAACAATTCTATCTGCTCCAACCCCTTACTTAATAACCCACCCCTTCCTCACACAGAGATCTGATCATTACTTCCTAACTGGAAGGCTTGGTTGGGAATATCATTGGGGTATACAGAAAGAGGGTGGCTAAGGACCTGAAAATATTTGTCCTACCAATCTATTATAGGGGCCAGAAACTCCATAATTAGAGATGCATTCTTTTGCCTTCTTACTGTTGCATCCTTGTAACATGAAATGTTCCTGATCAAAATAAAACTATGGTGATAGTTCTCTTTGGGAAACTACTAACTGGAAAGGGGCACAAGGAAATTTTCTGGGAGATGGAAATATTCCATGTCTCATCTGGGTAGTGGTTACATGTGTATTTACACAAATGTATTCGTTTACTATGGACACTGTAACAAATTATTACCACAGACTTGGTGGCTTAAAACAATAAACATTTATCCTGTTACAGTTCTGGAGGTCAGAAGTCCAAAATCAGTTTCAATGGGCCAAAATCAAGGTGTCAGCCATGACTGAACTACCACAGCCACCTTGTGACTATGAGAAACTATACAGCAGAATCCATTTTCTTCCTTTTTCCAGCTTCTAGAACTGCATTCTTTGCATTCTTTGGCTCATGGCCCCTTCCTCCATCTTCAAAGCCAGCAAAGTAGCATCTTGCTTCAGTCCTCATATTGCCTCTGTCTCTGTAGTCAAATCTCCCTCTGCCTGTTTCTCATAAAGAGACTAGTGATTACATTTAGGGAGTACCTGGGTAATCCAGAATAATCTCCCTATTTTATGATCCTCAATTTAATCACATCTGCAAAGTCCCTTTTGCATATTCGTAGGTTCCAGTCATTAGACCTGACATCTTTGGGGGCCATTATTCAGTCTGCTACAGTAGGTAAAAATTCATTAAAGCTGCACTTAAGACTTGTGCATTTTATTGTTTGTAAATTATATATCAATCAAGAAATACACATACTTCTGAGAAAGATAATGATTTAAGCTCATTCATAATCATGAATTAAAGAGCTAGGAGATCTACTTTCTTCCTACTAAGAGGCCCATGGACCTGAGTAGAAAGAGGGAATAAATAAATACCTAAAAGGGAGGCAGGAGAGTCAAGTGTGGGTCTGAAGACAAAAATGGGCTGAAGACCAGTCCAAAGTAGATTCATTCTGACTTTTCATCTTCCGCACAGACAATACTCTTGGCATGTATATGACTCTTTATTATATGTCCAGCATTAGTTTCTACCCCACTATGGTCCCTGCAGAGTCTGAGATGCTCATTCTATCTGGAAACCCCTGAGAAGGAGAGAGTTACAGCAACTAAACAAGGCCCCAAGGTACATACTGCCCAGGAATGGCAGGGGCTGACACAGTTAACTATGCAAAGGGAATACAGGATGGCTGTCCAGTGCCCTCAGTGAGGAGCAGGAGTTAGGGAAGGCCCTGTCCAGCCCTCTGAGCCATAGCCATAGCTATCCTCTGAGGAATGGACACCTCATTGCGGGGTTGAGGGCTGTGTTTATAGATAAGTACCAGTGATCAGTCAGTTCTAAGGGGAAGTAGAGGGGGTCAGGGCCCTGGATCCCCAGAGCCTGGAGATTCTGTCTTTACATTCTCCATGCCCATGAAGCCTGGGCCTGGGCTCTATGGGAAGGACAGTCGAGAAAGGAGGATTACTTTGTTATTGCCATTGTGGGGATCCTGGCAGCTGTAAGGACAGAAATATCTCTAATTCCATAAGTGGTCATATGAGGCAAGAGAAGCTGCTTAGAGCATGGATTTAGTTTCAGAGATTGGAAAGAGTCAAGAGCTGGGGCCGGGGGAGAGGTTACCTTAGGTGAGGGCAATCCAGATGTCAATTGCCTATTCCCTCCACATGTAATGTCCTGCCAGGAGAACCTGTCCCTGGGCCAGGAATCTGATGTTACCTTCCTCTCCAAAAAGAAAAGAAGTTCAAGGCTCACAGACACGTGCACACACAGCTCAATACACTCAGCTCCTCCCCCTCCTGTCCCCTCTATCTACAGGAGATTGACTCCCACTGTGTACATAAGCTGGGATAATCAGGGTTTCTAAACATGGGCTTCAAGAGTCCAAAGTGCCAAGTGGTGGGGGCTGGGGCAAACGCACTCTTTCTCATACCCTTGGCTGGAGTGTGACACAAGGCTCTTCTTTCAGAAACACAAGGGCCTATACTTTGAGCCCTCCTATTTCTATCCCCCACAGTGCTTCACCTGCAAGACCTCCAAATCCACTTTGATCTCAGTTCCTCAGGTTCAAGGCCTCACAAGGCCAAAACCCTGTAGCTCCCCTTCTCAAACTCCCTTGCCTTTAATATCATCATTATCAACCTCCGACCCCACCCTATCCCAGCAGCAATGGCCTGCTAATCTTTTAGCTACTAATCTCTTAGGCAGTAATCTGCTTTCCAAACTCTTGGCACCTGAGCTATTTATAGCAGTGTTTCATGCCCCTCAGAACCCTATTCTCTTCTGACCCCCACCAATCTAAACACTCAGAGGACTGTGAGTATAAGAGGCTGGGGAGGTAAGCACAGCAACCAGAACAGGACACTGATGTGAACTTCATCTATCTCCCCAGGTAATATTCCAAAGCCCTCTACTACTAGCCCATACTAAGCCCCACATCCCTTGCTCTTAGCATTCCCCCTTAATATATCAGGGAGCAGTTGAGGAACACCTTTCCTGACCCATCCAGCATTCAGTTCAAGCTGAGAGACCCTGCAAGAGACTTCCAGAAGCTCCCCTAAGTTCACCCCTTGGGCCAAGCCTAGTATACATCAAAGGGAAGCACTAGAGAGACATATTCCTCTCTCTAAGCATCCCTACCTCAAGGCCTAGCACCTGAGGACAGGGATGAGGATAAAGATGGGAAAATCTGGGGACAGAGATAAGACAGATGAATAGGTTCAAGGAAGACTTTCAAACTCCATAGAGATTTCTGTCACCAACAACCAAGAGCATGAGGACACCAACTGCTTCTCTCCCATACCTTTCTCTCTTCTTAGCTGAGGGTCAAAGCCATGATGAGGTGAACTCAGGCTCAGGGTCCATTGCAGGAGCAGAAGGAGACAGAATCCATTAATTCATTCATGTATCTAACAAACATGTTTTGGCACCTACTGTGTGCCAGGTGGTGCCCAGCCTCCCCTAGACCAAGAAGTACATTCTCCTCATACTTTTCTGGATGAAAGCCTCTGCCTAGCCCCTTTCCAGACAAATTCCTTCTCTCTGAAGGCTCTCAAGAGTGCCCCAGCCACTCCAGAAAGTCCCGGCCTTTGCAAAGAGTAGATAGTATGGTTAGTCAGTGATTTGTACAAAATAAGGAGGGATTTTTCCCCTTGCCCAGGATGGGTAAGAGTATGGCTGAAGGAGTACCCTTGGCAGGAGGGAGAATACAAGGCACTTGGTGGTGGTGAGGTGTCCATCTAAGGAGGAAAGATTACATCGCACTAGGTGTATGTGGATGGTATACTGGAGTGGGGTACGGAGAATAGGGACCTTACGCTACTCCAGTGATCAAGCCTTTCTCCGTCTTCCCCTCTTTCCAGAAAAGGCTCAATATCAACTCCATGGCCAACACTTCCAAGTAAGTAAGAACTCCTTCTAAAGCCCTGAATCTGTGAGCTGCTCTCTACCCAAACCCAAGTATTTGCCTTTGGGGTAGAGGGGTTTCCAACCTTTCCCTAACTTGTGGCCCTGGACTCTACCCCAATTACCTCTACCTTTTTTCAATCCTATGCTCCTGGAGCCTCTTCTCCTAGTCCTAAGAATATTTCCTCTTCCTTCCATTTCCCTTTCTTCCCTCTCACTTCCTCTCCCCTTCCCTGTTCTCCCAATCTCCCTCCCTGTCCTCTTTCTGGTTTTCTTCCCATAGGGTGTTTAAGAAGACCAGCTCCAATGGCAAGGTGAGAACCTGGCCCAGCTGGGCAAATGAGAGGGCAAAAGGGATAGGTGGGTACATCCTTCAAGGTCTCAGAGGTTTGGGTTGGGGGATTCAGAGGAATCTGTTCAAAGATGATTGTGAGAGTAACATGGGAGGTTGTTCCACAACAGATCTCCATCTACCTGGGGAGACGGGACTTCGTGGATCATGTGGACATGGTGGAACCCATTGGTCAGTGAGTCCAAAAAGGGGAAAAGCCTGGGGAAAAGGGCATGGGAGCCAGGGAGTAAAAGAAAGCCAGGAAGCCCATGCAGAAAAGCAAGCCAATTAAAGGGAAGAACAGGAAGAACTGTTTTAAGAATCAACTTCTGCTTTTCATAGTCTGAGAGTTTTTCCTGACCAGGGTGCTATCTCACCCTCTTTTCACAGATGGTGTAGTCCTGGTTGACCCTGATTACTTAAAAGGTCGAAAGAGTAAGTGGAAATCCTTGTTGGTCTTTGTATGTTTTAGGGGTCGCAAACAGAAACATTGCACATGCCAGACAGGTAATCTGAATGAGTGGACTTGACCAGAGGGTATACGAAAACCAGAAAGTGGCAGGAACTGTGAATGCCTTGTCTGGTGGGGACTGACAACTGGGAATTCCAGCCCAGTGTGGCCAAATTTTCTGATTGCTAAAGAGGAACTGGAAACGAAGTTCAGAATAAAACCTTTAAAGGCCCAAAGTTTGAAAAGACTATGGTATCCCTTCCTCAAATAATATTTAAAATGAATATATTTCTAAAGCATAAATAAAACTTTAGTTTTCAAAATTACCCAAAACTTACATGTGTGCTGAAATTAAAATAGGTTCTTTCTAAAATTTCTGATTTTCTCCGTTATTTTTGTTGGCACCCCTGCTTGGCTATTGATTTGAATATGGACTTAAATTGCTTATGGAATGATCCAAATGCCAGAAATCCATATTTTTATGCAAATTTCCTGATTTTCAAATGTTGGCAACTCACTAAAAGATGTTAAAAGGCCTTGATAAATCAAAAAAACTTTTTTTCTGTAGGCTGGATGTGACCCTCAGGGCTGCCATTTTGCAACCTCTGGTATATGTCTTTCCAGCTCCCTTTTTGTGTGGGGAAAATGCCTAACCTTTCCTTTAAAAAAGTCCCAAACAAAGAAACAAAATGACAACCACAGGAAGTAACAGCAAGAGACATTACTCTGGCAACAGTACTATAGATCAAGATTATACTGAATTATTATTATTATTTGCTGCTTTTTTTCCTTTTAATTTTCACTATGGATTAACCCCACTGTGATCCAACTAGACTGAGAATTGGGTTTCATTTGAAACAGGCTCAGAATGAGTTGATGAATACTAGTTCAGATGTAACCTTTAGCTACTGGATAATAAAGTAGCCTTAATCTCCCAGATTAAGCAGTGTGGATAAGCAATCCAGCCAGTTTTAAAAATCAGAGGAACTTTGGGGTATACCCATAAATTAACCAACTTATTTAAGGTTTCCAAGTACTCTGTATTTCTAAAACCTAAACTATTTTTTCACATTCCTACAAAATCTTCAGAATAAGCTATGAAAAGAAATCTTTAGTTTTAAACAAATACATGTTGATCCAGGAGTAAGATGTATTTTTCCCGTTATTGTAATCTTTTATGTCCCCTTAGTAGAGTTTTATATTATTATTCATTTAAGTTGTGCATATTTCTTAAGTTTATTTCTAGGTATTTTATACATTTCATTACTTTTGTGAAGATCATCTTAGTTGCATCATATTTTCTAATGTGTTTTTCTATCAACGTGTGTTTGTTGATGTAAAATATGATTACTCTAACCATTGAGTGATAAAGGCCAATGATAGGGGTAGTATATGTAGTGGTGTGAACGAATTGTTGCTTAACAAAAATTTACCTGGAATCTGTGTGTATTATTTCTTACAACTGCATGTGAATCTACAGTGATCTCAAAACACAAAGTTTAATTTCAAAAATGTAATGAGAGAAATATTATTCATAGTATAGCATGAATACCTAAGGTGGCCTCGTGATCAATTATAGTAACAGATGAAGTTGGGAAGCATACACAACAGCTATGAATAGCAGTTATCTCTGGAATATGATGTATTATAGCTGAGCTTTGATTTCTCTTTTTGTTTGCATTTTCTGATGTTCACAATTAATATATATTATTTGTATAATAAACACAAATATAAATTAATAACTTTAGATGTCAATTTATGAAAGAAAATAAAAACAAGCTATTTCCTAGCACAAAAAACAGATGATTCTAAACTGCTAAAGAGTCAATTAGAGCTTCAGCGTGGTGGGGGTGGTGGCGATGGCAGCTGATGACTTACTCTGCTGCCATCTCCACACAGGAACAGCAAGAGATGTCAAGAACAAGTCATCTGATTAACACCCTCACTTGAGGGGCTACTAGATCCCCCTCTGCCTCGACCCTCTTGACCTTTTTCTCTCTTATTCCTCATTGCTTTCATTTCCTCCCTGACTCTGCCTCCTTCCAGTCACCTCTTTTCCTCTCCTTCTTACCTTCTCAGTCTTTTCCTTTCCTTTGTTTTTCCTTTCTTTTTCTTTCTTTCTCCCTTCTCCCACTTTAATTGGCCATAATTGAGAACCAAGGTGAATCTATGTGTTGTATCTTTTGAAAATTAAGTTTGTCTTCATTGTAGAAAAATTAGAGAGCACAAAGGAGAAAGAGACTGTAATCTTATCAACCTTAATCACTAATAATCGCTAATAATATTTCAGCTCTTATTTATTCACATTTTCTGTGCAAATGTATCTATATTTTCACTAAAATGTTATACTATGAATATTTCATTATCTTCTTTTAAACCTATATCAATATATAAAAACCTATAACTCTTAAAGTTGTCTATATGTGTGTTGCCAATCTTCAATTGTTGGGCATTCACTTTATTTTCAATGTTTCACCCTGTAAAGCACACCCATATATGTATATGTATATGTATAAACCTTTTCAGACTTGTCCAGTTATTTCTCTAGGCTAAATGCCTAGAAGAGGAATTAATGGCCAAAGGGCATTCACACATTTTTAAAGCTTTCTGCTTTCTATACCTATTGCCAAATTGCCCTCTAGAAAGTTTACACCAGTTAACTCTCCCTCCTGCAGTGTATGAGGGTGCTCATTGCCCCAGTCCTTATAAACACAGGTATTACCATTACTTTCAGTCTTTGTTGTATCTTTTGAATATAGATTCATTTTCCTCATT
This sequence comes from Cheirogaleus medius, assembly GCA_008086735.1. Lineage (NCBI taxonomy): Eukaryota > Metazoa > Chordata > Mammalia > Primates > Cheirogaleidae > Cheirogaleus > Cheirogaleus medius. The sequence continues at coordinate 997,042 of VBSM01000937.1, read as the reverse complement.
ATTAATTTTAAAAGCAAATAATCTGATGTTCAATGTCTTGATCTTTTAAGAATACTAAAATAAGTTGCTTTCTACTTATGTGTGGCTGTTGGTAGTTTTCTTTTGTTTCTCTGTGTTGCAGAAGCTTTCTATCTGCATCTAGTCTTAGGTACCAGCTGCAAATATGAGTTCAGTTATAACTGTTCAATTTCTGCCAATGTTCCATCATCATTTTCTTAACCTGTAGGGTGGGGATAGTAATACTTCAGAGAGTTCTTGTGAGGTCTAAATAACATAAGTAGAGCACCTAGTGTAGGCCCATTATTGATGGGTGAAATAACTGAGACCAAGAAAACTCAAGGGATTTGTACAAGTCCTATTCAAGCCCAGGTATTCTGACCCTAAATCTTATTGTCTCTTTTTTTCATTATGAAATATTTCAGGCATAAAGTATTATGTAATGAATACTCTGTACCCACTACCTAGCTTTAAAAAAATGACAGAAACAAACTGTAGCCTCCTGTGTGTCTGTCCATGATCCCGTTCACCTTCCTCCCACCCTCCTCCTCCTCTTCCCCCTCCCCAGGTAGCCACTATCCTGAATTTGGTGCTTATTACTCCCATGATGTGTCTATACTTCTATTCCATATTTATATATCTGTGTCAACTTTGATATTGTTCTACATGATTTTAAACTTTGTATAAATAGTAACATATTATGCATATCATTCTACAGCTAGCTTTTTTTACTCAATAGTTTTTGAGTGTTTGTGCCAATATAACAAAATACCTGAGACTGGATAATGTGTAAAGAACAGAAATTTATTTTCTCACAGTTCTGGAAGCTGGGAAGTCCAAGATCAAGGTGCTGGCAGGTTCTGTTGTCTGCTGAGGGCTGCTCTCTTATTCCGAAATGGCACGTGGTTGCTGCATCCTCTGGAGGGGAGGGACACTGTGTGCTCACATGGCAGAAGGTGGAAGGGTGAGAGGCCTCTCTTACAAAGGTCTTAATCCCAGCCACTAGGGAAGAAGCTCTCATGACCTAATCACACCACAATGGCCATTAAGTTTCAACACCTGAATTATAGAGAGAACACATTCAAACCATTATATGAAGTTCTAGTTCATGTATTTTAATCTTGGTTTAGTATTCCATTATATGAATATACCACATTTTTTTTACCCTTTCTCTTGTTGATAGATACTTAGATTATCTCCAGTTTTATGTTCTGACAAACATTGATGCAATGGACATTCTCATATGTATCTTCTTATAAACATGGGCAAGAGCTTCTCTAAAGTAGTAGAATTCTTAAGTCATAAGATATGAGCAGATTCAATGTTACTTGATAGTGCCAAACAGTCTTCTGAAGTGGTTGTTTAATGTATATTCCCACCAGCAGTATATAAGAACTCCTATTGCTCCACGTCTTCGCCAACACTCAGTATCGTCAGACTTTAAAATTTCTGACAACCTAATGGGTGTAAAATATTCTCTCATTATGGTTTTAATTTGCATTTATCTGACTACTAGTGAGATTAAACATGTTTTCGTATGTATTGGCCATTCTATTTTGTGCTTCTGTAAAAAGCCTATTCACATTCTTTGTACATTTTTATATTGGTATATTATTACTATTGATTTGTAGGAGTTCTTATACATTCTGGATGCTAAACATTTTTTTTTTAAATAGGTTCTCATTCTGTTGCCTGGGCAGTGGCGTCAGCCTAGCTCACAGCAACCTCAAATTCCTGGGCTCAAGCAATCCTCCAGCCTTAGCCTCCCCAGTAGCTGGGACTACAGGTGTGCACCACCATGCCATGCTAATTTTTTTGTTTTTTGTAGAGATGAGGTCTTGCTATTGCCCAGGATGGTCTTGAACTCCTGGCCTCAAGCAATCTTCCTGCCTTGGCCTCCCAAAGTGCTATGATTATAGGCATGAGCCACACCGCCCAGCATGGATGCTAAATTTTGTTTGTTGTATATGTTGCAAATATTTTCTCCTTGGCTTTTCTTTTTTTCTTTGTTTATAAAAACTCTTAACATAAGGAAGTTTTAAATTTTACTGTAGTATTAATCTTTTTCTTTATGGTCATAGTCTTTCGATCATAATATATCACCTCTCCATGTCTTCCTATGACCCAATTAAGGTCTCTTTTCTCACTCAGGCCTAATAGATCACTCTCTTCCTCTTTTGCCTACAGTGTTTGTCAAGTTGACGTGTGCCTTTCGCTATGGCCGTGATGACTTGGATGTGATTGGTCTGACATTCCGCAAAGATCTGTATGTGCAGGCCCAGCAAGTGGTCCCAGCTGAACCCACTAGCCCCCAGGGGCCCCTCACAGTCCTACAGGAGCGACTGCTGCAGAAGCTGGGGGACAATGCCTACCCCTTTACTCTGCAGGTACTGACCCCAAGTCCTGGGCAAGGTTTCCAGGGAAGATTAAGAGAAGAAGCTAAAGAAGGAGGACAGAGGAGAGGGGTCCCTATTTCTTCTGTTTGCTGACCTCCTTTTCGTCCCCTAGATGGTTGCCAACCTGCCCTGTTCAGTGACATTGCAACCAGGTCCTGAAGATGCAGGAAAGGTAAAGTCTGGGTTCTGAGAAAGAGTGATAGATGGGAGTGCCAGGGAAGAAAAACAGTGGGGCAAATGAACAATAATGGAGAAATGGACGACTAAGGGATGAGGTCAGGCATTTTCTTATAAGCCCATGAGGAAGGAAGGACAGCACTGGAAATGAGTTCTCTTTGCCCCTGTCCCTTTACAGGCCTGTGGGATTGACTTTGAAGTGAAGAGTTTCTGTGCTGCAAACCTGGAGGAGAAAATCTCCAAAAGGTATTCTTTGGTCCTCCCCCAAATCCCTGCCTCCAGCCTCTGCCATGTGGTGACAGATCCTGCTCTTACGACAGAAACAGCCCTACCTCTGACCTCCATATCACTGTCACCACAAATCATGCCCAGTTCTCAGTCCCCTCCGAGTTCTCTTTTTTGCTATAGGGCAGAGGTCAGCAAACTTTGCTGTAACGGACAAAAAAAAAAAAAAAGAAATATTTACGTTTTGTGGGCCATATAGTCTGTGTTGCAACTACTCAACTATACCACTGTAGTGCAAAAGCAGCCACAGATAGTACATAAATGACTGGGCATGGCTGTGTTCTAATAAAATTTTATTTATGGACACTCAAATTTGAATTTTATATAATATCCATGTGTCATAATATATTATTATTCTTTGATTTATTTCAACCATTTACAAATGTAATAACCATTCTTGGCTTGTGGGCCATATAAAAACAGGCAAGCAGCCAGATTTGGCCAGTGGGCCATAGTTTACTAACCCTTGGTCGAGATACCTACATTAAGGGTCTAGAGGAGTTCTCTGAGGGGAGCTTTCCCCCACCCCCACCCTCACCCCCCAAGCAAGAACTGGGCTATGAGGGTGGCATGGGAGAGATCTGTGGGTCCCAGAAGAGGCGTTCTGGCTAACTCCATGGCCTCTGCTCAGAGACTCTGTGCGGCTGGTTATTCGGAAAGTACAATTTGCACCCGTGGAGCCAGGCCCTGGGCCCTGGGCCCAGACCATTCGCCGCTTCCTTCTGTCAGCTCAGCCCCTACAACTCCAGGCCTGGATGGACAGGGAGGTTTGTAACACTATCCCCCCCACTTCCTGCCCCTACCCTGGAACCCCTTTGATACTCTTTCTTCACTGATTTCCTACTTGGGTAGGCAGAGACGGTAGCCAGGGTGGCAATAGTGCTAAGGAAACAGGAATTCTAGGTCTTGATCTGGGTATTTTTTCTCTAACCTTGTGATGGGCCTCTCCTCCTGCTTTAGGTTCACTACCATGGTGAACCCTTCTCTGTCAATGTTTCTATTAACAACTGCACCAGCAAGGTCATCAAAAAAATCAAGATTTCAGGTGAGCTTTTTTCCCCCATCCTTCTGCATCTGTTCTCAAAGCCACAGGTCTTTTTCCAAAACTCTGCCCCACTTACCTGTCTGCATTCATCTAGGCTTTTCCCCCAACATAGGCTTGTCAAAAACATATTTTTGTTTGTCCATGAGCACATCTTACTGCATCATGTATAGTATGCCCATGTATAAGGTCACATCTAAGGACAGTGAGCTGGGGTCTCAAGGATAACTGACTGATTATAGTCATGTGCTTTTTCCTGGCTTGTTCAGTTGACCAGATCACAGATGTTGTCCTGTATTCACTAGACAAGTACACCAAGACTGTGTTCATTCAGGAGTTCACGTGAGCCAGTGCTGGGGCTGGGGTCAGAGAGTCAAGGGGTGGGGTGTTGGGAAGAGGGCCAGCAGGCATATGAGGGGGTTGGGGAGAGAAAAAAGGTGGGGGAGAGCCCAGGAATTAGGAAGGTCAAGGTGAGAGCTGAAGTGGAGAAAGGGAGGGATTACCAGGAGAACTTGAGGGAGAGGATGCAACTTACCCACAGGAGGACCATCGCAATGCTGAGAGTGGGCAGGGGCATAGGAATTTCCCACCAGAGATAATTCCTCCCACTCCTCTTCACAGTTAGACATTTCACCTCTCTTGGATACTCCAGTAGGTTCTTAGGATTGTGCAAGATACTCTTGGGATGGAAAGTACGTTTAGTTGGCAAGCCTAACCTAAGTTATTCTCTTATTCCCCTTTTAAAGGGAGACTGTAGCTGCTAACTCCAACTTCTCCCAGAGCTTTGCAGTAACCCCACTCCTGGCTTCCAGCTGCCAGAAACAGGGCCTGGCACTGGATGGCAAACTCAAGCATGAAGATACCAACCTGGCCTCTAGCACAATGTAAGCTCAAATGTAACTATCAACCTCCATTTCCTACTCCTAACCCATTCCACATATGCAACATATACAGCTCTGAGGTTTCATCTTCGCTGAAGCCTACCTGTTGTTTAAAATGTCCTTGGCAGTGTCGAGAGACTCCTCCAGGGCTGAGGGCCAACAGCAGGCTAAATAATGCCCATTGGACCAATGGTAGGCTTAGGTCAAAGGCACCAAGAAAGGAAAATGTGGAGAGGCATGTGCTCACCAGCAAATTGGTATTAACGGATCAACACCTAAATGGACATATAGGAATAACATTTATCGGGTGTCGGGCAGATGGAAGGGGGGAGGAGGGGATGGGTATATACAAACATAATGAGTGAGATGTGCAACGTTTGGGGGATGGTACGCTTGAAGCTCTGCCTTGAGGGGGGAGGGGGACATAGGCAATATACATAACCATAATATTTGTACCCCCATAATATGCTGAAATAAAAAAATAAATAAAATTATAAAAAAGAAAATGTGGAGAGGGAAAAAACAAAACCCTTATGTTGTATAATATTTCACAGTTCACAAAAGTCCTACGTATGTGCTATGTTATCTTCGTAAGAATTCCATTAAAGTCGGCTGGCTAGGTCTTCTTATTCCATTTTACACTTAAGGATCCTGAGGCTCAGAAATAAGAAGGAACTCACCCAAGGTTGCATAGCTAACAAGTGGCAGAGGTGGACAGGATTTCATCACATGTCACTTGGCTCTAAACACTGTGATCTCTACAGTAGCTACTTTCTAGAGAAGATAGAAATGGAGTCGAAGGCTAGGAGATGAGAAATGGAGGAAAAGGAGGACAAACAAGGAAAATCATATGATAGTAACTAAGAATTCTATGAAATCATTCCTTTGGCCCTCTGCCTTCAGAGGCCCTAGTGTTAGATGTGTCTCTCACCAAAAGCCATCTGCTACAATCTGATGAGTGTTAAACCCTCACCTCTCCCCGAGCCTTATCAATCAAGTAGCTATGGGCTGTTATTGCTAGAAATACCCTTAGAAATCATCCAAGCAGCGTTATTTTATAGATAGGAGACCAACAGCCCAGAGCAATGAAGAGATTGTCCCAAGCTCATACAGCTCTCAGTGTCTTACTTCTCAATTAGCATGTTTACGTTGAGCACTGGTTACATGCTTATTCCTATGCTAAGCAATGTGGGAGATATAAAGAAGTTTAAGACAGTCTCTGCCTTTAGTCAATGTATAGCCTAGGTGAGGAACAAAGAGAAATGCAAAGCCAGCATTAGCTGTTGAGGGCTTCCAGGAAGAGATAGAATAAACTAGATAGATCTTGAAGAATGTGAAGGATCTGGATACCAACAGAGGAAGAAAGGAGCATTCCAGATTGGGAATGTAGCATGGACAAAGGCCAGAAGGTGGGGATCCATACGACATTTTCTGATCACAGAGAGAGGATGGGTCTACTTAGGTTGCATCCCAGGTGTTAGGGAGTTAAGGCAGAAAAAGGTTAGAGAGGCTAGATGGAGCCAGATTGTTAAGGATCTTGAAAGTCAGGTAGAGTAGTTATATTCAAAAAGTAGGCTCTTGAACAGAGGGTTATATGGTAAAACTGAATTTTAGGAAGAGAAATGTGGTCTCAGTGGGTAGGAGAGATTAAAGCCTGGGAGATCGTCTCAGAGAAGAGGACAGGTAATACGGTGTGGTGATGGGAATGCACAGAAAGAAATGGGAGGACTGAATGAATTACTCCTCATGCCCCTTAACACACAAAATGAATATTGCAACCTCCAGTCTTAGACCGGGAATGGACAAGGAGCTGCTGGGGATCCTGGTGTCCTACAAAGTCAGAGTCAACCTGATGGTGTCCTGTGGGGGGTGAGTGAGGGTTCAGGGTCTGTGGGGCAGGGGCTGGGGAGCATTTCTCATGTCTGTTTTTCTCCCAGTTAGACTGACCCAATCAAATTGTTCCCCACTCTTTCTCCCAGACCAGGTTCCCAAACCTGTGAGCTCTGTGAGAAAATCACCTTTTCTTCCAGAAACTCATTCTGTGGCTGAGTTGGCCTTATGATCTCTCCTACCCCAGTAAAACTAGGTTGCCCCTTCTCCATTTCCAGCTGCTAATATTTGGCTGTCATTCTACCCACAGCATCCTAGGAGATCTGACAGCCAGGTAAGAGACTGAGGTGGAAGGACAGGGCAAGAGGGAGCAGAGGAGGAAGTAAGGAGACCAAAACAGTGACTAGGGAGAGTCTGAGGGCATCCTAGAACTGGAAAACTGAGGGAGGGAGGGAGGGAGGTTCAGGGATCAGGCTTGTAGGGAGATCAGTAACTCCATCTTGGGATCCTCACAGTGATGTTGGTGTGGAACTGCCCCTGATGCTGATCCATCCAAAGCCATCTCATGGTGAGTGACCAAGTGGGACTCACAGGAAGAGTAGTCCCGAGGGTTGGGGGCCAAACAGTTCTGATCTCTTGAATTGGAGACCAGCAGTTTGGGTAGAGATGGAATAGCAATAAGCTGGCTGCGTGTCTAGGTTTTCAGGGGAAGTATGTGTGTTGGGTGTGCGAGAGGCGAAGGGTTGGAAAGGGAGGGGCAAGAGTGAAGGCATTTCTTCAGGGAACCGAAGAGTCCCTTAGCAACTCCAGCTCCATTTTTCCCTCCGTTTCCATGCTTGCTACAGAGGCCGCAAGGTAATGGAATATGAGGCCTGGCAGCCCCGCCCCCCTCTCCCGAACGCCACCCTCTATTTTATGATGAAAATGCAAAAAAGCTTCCCCGGGGTGTTGCTTTCAATACGTGTGCAGTGGAACCGTATGGTTTAGCGTCGTGTCACAGTTCAGTGCTTTTCATACGCCCTCCTCTCCCTTTCTGCACCCCCGCCCTCCACCTCCTGCTCCTCTAGGAATCGTCTTTCCGCCTCATCCCTTCCATTTTTCCTTTTCCTTTGCCCCTGCTCCCTCGCATGCACTTCTTTTTCTTTGGTCCCTTCCCTCCTTCCCACCCTCCGTTCTTATTCCCCTTCCAGCGCTCCTGGGGGACTTTTGTGCTGGGAAATTTGGGAGGGAACGGGAGGAAACTAGCCGGAGTGGTCGCTGGCAGGCGCGGGGCGGGGAGTTGAGGGAGGGAGGTATTGAGGGGGCCGAGGAGCCTAGCTGGGAAGCAGGGACGGGATCACTTCTCTGGGATCTGGAAAAGGAAGTGAACGTGGAGGACGCCCAGAAAGGGGTTCCAAACCCTCCACTCCCCTCTGCTGCTTCTGCAAGCTCTGAGGACATAGTCATCGAGGAGTTTACGCGGCAGGAGCCAGGCGAGGAGGACGGCCAGAAGGCGTTGGAGGCGGAGGGAGATGAGGGGAGCTGAGCGCCTCGCTCTGATGCCCCTGTGTGTGGGAGTCCCCGCTGCAATGCTCTAATAAATTGTCTTGTCCAGCTGTGCCTGCTGATCGCGTTGATATTTCCTCTTCCCCGAGAGTAATGTAACTACTGAGAACGATCTTCCCTGCCCCCATGCCCTCGCTGTGATTAGATTATCCTTAGCACAGTCTTTTCCCTAGCGGACCCCGACTTCCCTCTGACATGGCCACCAGCCCCCCGTGGGTCCTTTGGCTTTCTCTCCGGCCCAGGCCATCCCCACCCCCACCCCATCACCCCACCATCCCACTCCAGCGGTTACTGGATCGCGCCAAGCGCAAGGCACTGGCGCCACGGGAGCTGCTGGGAGGGAGCCGAGGGGGCGTGGCCGCACCCAGGCGTGGGTGCGAAACCAACAGTCGCGAGCCGCCCTTGGGGAGAACGTGGTGTGACCCCAGGTGGCGGAGCCCACCTGCCGTGATCTATGATTGATGTATGCCTTCCATACCATACTGGGAGGCCCAGAGCAATGTCCGAGGCTTTGGCCTAGAGGCTGAGAGACCTGAATACCTGTCTCTGTGCAAATCCAAGCTTGTATCCCTGGGAGAGCAGAGCCCTGCAGCGCTGAATTGGACTTTGGGGATAGCAAGGTGTGAATGGTATGGAATGGGGTGCGGTATTCTCTGGAGAATCGAGTTCCTCCTCCTTGGGAAAGTTTGAAGTGTGTGTGCCTGGGGGGGCGGTTCATGGAGATTTTCAGGGGAGAAAGGGAGCCCAGGGCGATGGCTGGCCTACTTATCGCCCTCACAACAGGGAAGATGTTGATAATCACCCACTCCACCTATGACAGCTTCCACTGTGCCTACTAGGTGACCCACCACCAATGAGTCACATGGTACATTTTTGCCCCTTTCCTTGGCTGTCTCCCCTGGGGATTCTCTTCCTCAAAATGATCTATTATATGAATAAGTGTCGGGACGACTTACTAAAGGGCCATTCTCCACTTCTGGTTCTAATTGCCTGGTATTGGAAATAGAGAGTGGGGGTGGGGGCTTCAGAGAGGGGATACAACTTTCTTTTGTGTGCATCCATTGGAATTGACTTCCTGTCTAAGACCATGTACTTAGGTCTAGAATAGTGAGTGTTAACTCATACCACTAACCCTACACCTCAACCTCTTAGGTCTATTTATCAAAGTAGGGTAGCACCACACCATGTCATCTGTGGAGAAAGAAGTGGAAGAAAAAACTGAACCCTCCTCAAATCACCAAGCCCTATGTTCCTTGTTCTCTCTGCCCTCATGTAATCTCCAACTGTAACATAAAGTTCAAGAGGCCTTGAATCCTTAAATCTGCTGTTCTATAGGATCTTCCTTAATCAAAACAGTATATTAAAACTGGCTGGACCTGTCTTAGGATTGTAGGCCACTTGGTTTGAGGCCATAGCAGCCACTCTTCAGGGATCCAGTCTCCCTGACTCTATATTCTGCCTTTATTTGGTTCTAGCTTTTAAGAGACTAGTTTTTCTACCTTTCCCCCATCTTCTTCCTAAACATTTGTTTTATGCAACTTTAGCTGCAGCTGTGGGACACAGCTGACCAGGAGTTCTTTCGCAGCCTAATTCCTAGCTACATTTGTGATTCGACTATTGCAGTGGTTGTCCATGACATCGCAAGTGGGTGTTGTAAGTTGTTTTATTTGAAAAAGTGATTATGAAGGAAGTGATGGGGAGGTTGGTAAGACTAGCAGAGGACAGACAGGTACATTATTCTCTCCAAAATGGGCCTGAGGTAGAATAGCTTGAGGTCAGGAGTTTGAGGTTGCAGTGAGCTGTGTTGACGCCACTGCACTCTAGCGCAGGGAACAGAGTGAGTCTCTGTCTCAACAGCAAAAAAACCCTCTACTAAATGTTTCAACCCCTCTGCAACATATTTTCTTGCAGACATCAGTTATTTTAAGGAGACAGATAAGTGAGTAGAAGTATGAGCAGAAAGAAATGATGATGTTGTCATCATGTTGGTGGGTAACAAGAGTGACCTGAACAAAAGGTAAGGTATAACTACAACTTCTTCCAGCATACTTAAAGTTAGATCTATGGAGACGATCTACGGTGCTCTATCTATTTGGGGAGGAATTACTAGTGTTAGGGATCAGAAAGGTCTTGGGTTCCAGGCTTCTAGGATTCCTGGACCTAGGGAAGCATCGTTATTACCTCAGAAGTATCTATCCCTGTCCACTAACTCTGGGTTACCACTATCTGGTCCCTTAATCATTTCTGATTTGTCCAGACAATTCTCTGCAGAAGAGGGAGAAGAAAAATTCAGAGACCTCAACATGATGTTTATTGGGACCAGTACCCAAATTTGTTACAGTGTGAAAAATCAAATACTCATTTCTCTTTATGATACTTCTATTGCACTCTGTCTGTAACTACCCACCACTGCTTACTCTTTTGGATAACCTTGGCTTGTCCTTTGTGGAGTGGGGGCAAGGTTCGTCTCCCCAGCAGATAGTCCAAAGGCCATGAATCATCTCAGCCTCTGAACCTGACCTTTTTTTTCCTTTTGCTTATCACCATTCACATTCACACACACACACACACACAGCTATTTTAGAGTGTGGCTTCTGTCCTTCCTTCCAGAAGTACTTCACCTCCACTGAAAACAAAGGGGAGTATCCTTTCTCCCAGCTTTGCTGGAGTAGGGAGTGTACAGAGAAGGCAAGCTTCCTTTGCTGAACTCAGCCAGGCCAAAAAATGGCCAGGCCAAATTTTTTGCCTAAGTGGTACTGAAGGGAAAATGGGACTAACTTTAGCCAAAGTGGTTCCTTGGTTTGCCTTTAGGTGGGGGGGGGGGGGGATCATAAGATCAGAATTCCTCTTCTGTGTCTCCTAGAAGCTACTGCTGAGAGTTGTGATTTGACTTCAGCCACCTCACTCCATTACCTTTCTTAACACACACTTCAGTGGCTGAAACCCAATGGAGCCCTTCAAAGAGTCAGGCTTCAAAAGCCATTGTTCTGTTGATACCTTAGGCTGTCTCTGCCTAATTTGATAGATTTATTGCATTTGGGCTTTCCATACCAGTCCTTCTCCCCTACCTCCAGGTTTACGGTTTAAATACTTGGCCACTTACTCACTTCCAATTCCTGGGCTTAGGAGTAAAATGGAACTCCTTAAAGTGCTATCATTTTTTTCTTGACTGTATCTCTCAGCTATTGGGTGGAAGCTTTTTGCAGCACCTTACCTTCTCTGACGGCTGAAAGACATCTATGGAGAGTGCAGTTCTACAGCAGCTGGGGTACCTCAAAGGCCGATACAATTCATTCTCCACTGTTTTCTTACCTACACCCTCAATAAATGACTGGTCCTTTAGCCTCAGCCTGTTATTGCTTGCACCTTCTCTACATCATACCTATACTTACATGATGCAATTGCCTCATGCCGGTGCCCTAACATAGAGCCATTCCAAGTACCTCAAAGTGAGAACCGACTTAGGGCAACAGGGTTTTTGCCTCTCAGGCTCATGGCACCTGACTGGGACTTTTTACGACGTTTACCATACTTCTTAGATGAGCTGTTTTAAAACCTGTTAACCACAGGGAGAGTCTTGGACCTCAACATTCAGTAGACTCACTCAGCCAATATGCCTTTACTGAAGTAACTAAGCCTCTTATTCTCTTTCTCTGTGGCCATTGGGGGGCAGCAGAGCAAACAGGAGCAAAATATAGGAGAGGATTTCCCAGGGCACAGACACAGCCAAATTAATTCTACCACCAGTTCTGCTCTCAAGGGATGTTGCCACCTAACAATGGCACTAAGCCTCTAGAAGAAGTATCTAAGTAGAGCTTGGGTGGGATACATAGGAAGAGCCAGAACTTTCTCATAGAGATATATTACCACTATCTAGAACAGTGTTTCCAATACTTGGATACTTAATTTACTTTGCTTATTTAAAAATCCAGTTTTCCAGGCTCCATCTGAGACTAACAGAATCATTCTCCAGGGAAGGGCCTGGAAATATATATTTAAGCTCCCCAGGATTCTTTCAAGGCAAATTTGGGGCCTTCATCATAGGGACGCTTCACCCCATACCTCACTAGAAAACTTTTCATTCTGAATGGGTATTTTGAACATGCCAATGGAGATGGCATAGGTGTGATCTGGAATCTCTAATAGTGGATTGGTAACTAAAGATCTAAGAACATGACAGAAAGTTATTTGGCACTGAGGTGAGAAAAAGGGAGAAATTGGCAGTTAGTACTACTCAACCTACAAATTGGACATTGGGAACCAATTTCTTACTGTTGCCTCTGAAAAGACATGCATCTAAGCCCCTTCCTCGGTTTATGTTCCAGATCAAAGAATCTGGGAAAGAAGAGAGAGTTATGTTAATACTGTCCTCTGAAGAGGAATGGCTGAAGCTCTGAAGCTCCTAGGGGAAAGGGCACTGTTTCTTCCAGTACCCCTTACTCTATGCCATTCCTTGGTGACACTGTGACTGAGGTTCCTGGGTCTCCCTAATGTTCTGGCCAAAGATAGTTGTGAAGTAGGTATAGTTCTTTCCAGTGGCCCCTGTCTTTGGAAGAGCTTTTCCTTGCCTCAATAGCATTTTATATCCAATTAGTATCATTCAAAAGTCACACCAACATTTCTTTAGCATCGTGTTTTACTTTTCTGGGGAGAGGATATGAGAAGGAAGGTGCAAAAACAGGGTCTTATTGAAGTCTCCAAAGTGTATGAAACCTCTGGTAGTACAAAGATGGGATGAGATGGCCAGGCGAATTGGATGGAAGATCCCTAAGATTCTTTTTTTCCTACTAATTTCTACAACTAAAATGATACGATGTGTAAGGGACTAGCACATAGTATTCAATATATGTCAGTTGCCTTTTCTAACTGGGTTCCCCAGGTTATACCTAGACATCATGATCCTTCTCCTTTCAGGGAATGAAGCTCACCTAGAAAACTAGGGAACTAAAAGTACAGTACAGTTTGGGTAATGCACTTGTATAGCTGTCTCCCCATCCTCCCCATTCTGCTATGCCAGGGAGAGGCTGAGAGTAAAAGCAGCTTTCCTGAAGCCTAGCCAGCTTGTCCTGGCAGAGTCCACATGAAGGGTTGTGGGCCGCAACTCTCTAGTGCACAGTCCTCTCTTTTTGGCGATGATAATCTGAGGCAAAGAGGGAAGAAAAAAGTAGGTTATTTTTAGGCTTCGGCTCCCAATTCCCCACCCCCAACTTGTGGGGCCTCTAGTCATCAGTATTTAAAGAGTTCTTACCTAGGGCCCACCAAGGAAGTAAAAAAGAGAGTAGCACTTACTGTAGGGAAAGAAGCGGACACGCATGCTGATTTCACGGGCTGTCTTCAGGATCTCAACAGCCTGGAAGAAACAAAGCAGCTTGTATAAATGAAGAGCTATGACCCAGGATAGAATCACAAGGGGGAAAGGGATTTGCCACTCCAACCTCTGGGTCACTAATAGCTGCTTCCCTGTGGTATACTTCCCCAGGAGTGATGCATTCTTTCTTTTTCAGAGGAATAGGCTATACCATCTTTCTTTTTATAATTTAAGATATGGGGTCTCAGTCTGCTGCCCAGGCTGGAGTGCAGTGGTGTGATCATAGCTCACTGAGACTCAAATTCCTGGGCTCAAGCGATCTTTCTGCCTCAGCCTCCCAAAGTTCTGGGATTACAGGTGTGAACCACTGTGCCAGCCTCTTTTTTTTTTTTTTGATATGGGGTCTTGCTATGTTACTCAGGCTAGTCTCAAACTCCTCCTGCTTCAACTTCCCAAGTAGTTGGGATTACGGGTATGTGCCATTGTGCCTGGCAAGATGCTTTCTTTTTCTTATCAAGTTACAGATGGCTAATCCTGTCCAACCTGTCTTATTTGGGATGGCTTCTTGTACCACCTCAGCCCAAGTGCTGCACTCACCTTGCTGTGCTCAATATCTTGGAAATCCACATCATTCACAGCTAGAACTTGGTCCCCTTCCTGAAGTCCTGCTCGGTGTGCATCAGAGTCTGGAATCACCTGTTGGTAGAGAGAGAACACATGTGATTGGGATGGGGTCATTTCAGAAGACTGTAAGTGAAATTCAGTGCTACTCAAATGTAAGACGGTATTGTTTTTCTATAACAATGAAGGGAGACAGATGGCCCACCAAATGGAAAGTTTTAAGTGGGAAAGGGGGTGTCCCCATTATGCCCCTTCAATGAGTCCACTGAGTCATCCTTCTCTCAGCCCTTGGGACATCAGCGTTCTGCAATCTGATAATTTAACAAAGGGACGTAGCTATCTATATTGCCTACCAGGCACACATACCTTGGAGATGAAGATGCCTAGCTGGGAGGCCTTTCCTCCTCGGATGTTAAATCCCAACTGCAATACAAGAGCACAGAATGGGGGCTCAATAGAGACTGCAAACACAAGAACACATAGCAGCATCGCTGTACAATAGCTCAGCTTGTGTTTTCCTCTGAGTGACGTCAGAAGTTGTGGAAGTTATATCTTAGCTTTTCTGTCCACTAGAAGAAAAGTTTCCTCCCATCCCCACCTGCTTCCCAATCTATCCCCCTAACCATTGCCAACTTCCGGTACAGACAAATCTGACCTAGAATAAGAGGCTCCATAAGTTTACCTGAGCTCCAGGAGGCTTCTTCAGTGTGACAATTCGGGGCAGAAACTGGGTCAACTCATTGTTGTAGTCTGGGTGGTATACCCTCTGCAAGACACAGAAACCCTAGAAATTTTAATACCAGTCTTAGACTTCATATCTACCTTCGCCAGAGGACTAATGCATCACCCTAAAGTCAGGAAAAGACTTAGCTTAAGTAGAATAGATAACACTGTCCAAATGAGTAGATGGACAGCACTGGGACATGTTAGCAGTCCAGTATCTTCCCACTTCTTCATCTCCTGACAGAATGGAAACTAGAGCTCTGAGTTTCCAGAATTCACTAGTGTGAATGGACCCTGGCAGGAGGCTCCATAAGAATTTCCCAATAGGCCCTGCTGCTCAGAATCCAGTTTCTGGGTCCACTGGCTACAACAAGGGCTAAGATTCACTCTCCATTTAGCTTTCTAACTTTGCCATCCTACCTCTCATGCACCATCTCATGCCCAGTAGGAAAAATCCCCTACTCAGGAATATAGATGGTTCCCACCTCATGAGGAGGAATCCATGCTGGGGGATTCTCATAGGCAGGCAGGAAAACCACTGGGTAGTCGTCATAAGGAATCCGGCTGTCCATCTCAGGCAAGACTCTAGAATGGAAGGGTGGATTAAAGTGGACAAAAGTGGTTCAAAAGGGACAGTAGCCCAGCAAGTTTCAGAAAGCAGCTCCAACCCATTCTAAGGCCGTCATTCTAGGGGCCTATGTAGGTGTTAAGATTAGAGGAGAAAACGAATAAAAAAGACAGAAGAGGCCCAGCATAGTGGCTCACATCTCTAACCCTAGCATTCTGGGAAGCCAAGGCAGGAGGATTGCTTGAGCTCAGGAGTTTGTGACAAGCCTGAGCAAGAGAGAGACCCCGTTTGTACTAAAAATAGAAACATTTTTCAGTTCCATGATGTTCCAAATTAAAAGAAAAACAAATAAAAAAAAAGTAAAAAAAAAAAATTAGCCAGGCGTCATGGCAAGCACCTGTAGTCCCAGCTACTCCGGAGGCTGAGGCAGGAGGAGGCAGGAGGATTGCTTGAGCCCAGGAGTTTGAGACCAGCCTGCGCAAGAGCAAGACCCCGTCTCTACAAAAAAAAAAGAAAGAAAGAAAGAAAAGAAACAAAGAAAGAAAGAAAGAAAGAAGAAATAAATAAATAAATAAATAAGCTGGACAACCAAAAACATATTTATATAAACAAATTAGCCGGGCATGGTGGAGCATGCCTGTAGTCCCAGCTGCTTGGGAGGCTGGGGCAGGAGGATCGCTTGAGCCCAGGAGTTTGAGGTTGCAGTGAGCTATAATGATGCCACTTCATTCTACCTGGGGTGACAGAGAAAGACTCTGTCTTAAAAAAAAAAAGAAGAAGAAGAAAACTATTATTAGGTTTGCTAAAAATCTTCTGGATGCCAAGCCACCTGCTAGGTACTTTAGAAAGAGGAACTCATTTCTGGAAAATACATGTTACCGTCTCCTTCCTGGAGAAGAGGAAATCAGGTCGCGTCTAAAATGATCTCCTTTCAAAGCCCAAGGGAGTGCTGACTCCATCTATCCACAGGGACTCTGGGCAAGGCACCGCCCCACATTCTCCTGATGTGACTAGTAATGTGGGTCCCCACATCGACCCTTTCTTCATCACCAGTCACCCTCCAGATCCCCGCCCCGCATCCTGTCTGAGTCCCGCACTCACGACCGCGTAAACCACCTTGCCAGCGGCCAGGCCTCACCAGCTCAGGCTCCGCTCCCCACCAATTCAGCCTGGGAGCCGGAAGCGGATACTCGGCTGGGTCGGAAAGGGGTGGGGCCGGAATGCGACGTGCACGCCTCCCTTTCCCAGCTCGTCGCCTGCGCGCGCCGACGTGCGTGCTCCGCCCACAGGCTGTCTGCGCTCCGATTGGTCAGCGTCACTGGGACTGATTTGAAACTTGGCGGTTAAAACTCCGGTTGGGACAGGGCGGCGGGACACCGGGGAAGACCGGGGAAGGGACGTTTGGTTTGGTGAGTTAAGGGGGCACACCTTAGCTCAGAACCTGTTTTTCCGGTACCCTGGGGCCTTGGTTCTTTGTCGCTGTCCCTGTCGGAGTTTTATCTTTTCATTTCAGACGCCTCTTCGCTGTCTTCAGTGTGTCAGGCTGACAGGCAGCACCGAAGTGGTCAAGTAGGAGGCAGGGCGATCCAGCTGGGAGGGGAGGCTGTCCATAACCCACCCCACCTTGTGAGGAGGGCCGGAACTGAGGAGGAACCCTCCCATCCCTGCCGACCTACCTAGACTCACCAGCAAGCCTTTTGTCTCCCCTCCAGAGACGGTGCTGAGGTAGGATCATGAAGGAAGAGGTGAAGGGAATTCCTGTAAGAGTGGCTCTGCGTTGTCGCCCTCTGGTCCCCAAAGAGATTAGCGAGGGCTGCCAGATGTGCCTTTCCTTCGTGCCCGGGGAGCCTCAGGTACGTAGCTGTGTCCATGGCCTGTGTCTGAACAGCGGGGTCCAAATGGCAGTGAGGGGTGTGGCCTATTCTTTCACGGTTTTTTTGCTTATGGCTTCTCCCTTGCCTTCTCTAGGTGGTTGTTGGTACTGATAAGTCCTTTACCTACGATTTTGTGTTTGACCCCTCTACTGAACAGGAAGAAGTCTTCAATACAGCAGTAGCGCCACTCATAAAAGGGGTATTTAAAGGTGAGGCTCTTTAATTCGTCGAATGTTTCTTGAGCATATGCTATGTGCCAGGCACTATGCTTGGGTGCTGCAAATACACATGATCCCTGCCTTCAAAAAGCCCCTAGCCTAATAACATTTGTGAAAGTCTCTGTACCCTTGAAGCTAGTTTTATACTGTATTTGCTTTTGTAGTTTTGTTCATTTTGACTTGTATATATTTTTGTTTGTCCTGGAACCTCATTTGATTATAAGCTCTTTGGTGGGTACTGATGGTGATTAGTGTGCTAACCTGCTTGAGCCCCAGACACTGCAGAGCTTCTTGAGGGATTCAGAGATAAATAATATAGCTTTCAGGCCCTGAAGGAGTTCAAAGTCCAGGGCGGGTAGGAGTGGAGGTAGATTATTACATAAATAATTTTGAATACATAAAAATTTTTAAAATTTTTACACCTATCTTTAAGAAAAAGTATTTTAAAAGTTAAAAATATACAACAGTCAGTTCTGCTGTAGAAGTAGCACTGCTCTTATACAAAGTGGTATGAAAAACGAAAGGCTGGCACTAACTCTGCTTGGGGAATTTGGGATAACTCTCACAGAATAAACCTTTGAGATATGTTTTGAATGATCAGTAAAATTCTTTTAGGTGGAGAAGGGGATTTCCTAAAGCCCCTGAATACTATGGCCAGTTAATAATCTTTATTGCAGAAGCTAAGACTTTAATGTTGTTAAGACCATACCAGGATTCTAAAGAAGGGAGCAGTGTCTGAGAGATGTCTAATTGTTTTTCTAGTATAGTGGTTATTCAAGATTCAAAGCAGAGGTTCATTTAAAAGAAGTACAATAATACATAGTAGTGCCTTAAAGGTGAGAGGGACATTTGTGCATCATCTAGTTTAAACTTTCCATCTAATGAAAAATGCTTTTCAGCAATATCTCTGTTAGGTGAACTTCAGTGTCTGTTTAAAATTTTCTCTTTGAGGCTGGGCGTGGTGGCTCATGCCTGTAATCCTAGCACTTTGGGAGGCAAACTGGAGGGATTGCTTGGAGTCAGAAATTCAAGACCAGCCTGAGCAACATAGTGAGACCCCCGTCTCTATAAAAAATAGAAAAATTAGCTGGGCATGGTGGTGGGCCTATAGTCCCAGATACTCAGGAGGCTGAGGCAGGGAGATCGCTTCAGCCCAGAAGTTTGAGGTTGCCATGAGCTATGATCACGTCACTGCCCCCATGCTCAGGCAACAAAGTGAGACCCTGTCTCGAAAAAATGTTTTTTTCTTTGGCAGGGAACTCATTGACTCACAGGTAGTCCAGTTGATATTTGGTATTTGGACAGCTCTAATTACAATATAAAGATATATTTTTTTGAGACAGTCTTGCTCTGTTGTGTGGGTTACAAGTGCTGTGGCGTCAGCCTGGTTCACAGCAACCTCAAACTCCTGGACTCAAGTGATCCTCCTGCCTCAGCCTCTGGAGTAGCTGGGACTACAGGTGCAGGCCACCACGCCTGGCTAATTTTTTCTATTTTTAGCAGAGATGGGATCTTGCTCAGGCTGGTCTGGAACTCCTGAGCTCAAGCGATCCTCCCACCTTGGCCTCTCGGAGTGCTAAGATTACAGGCATGAGCCACTGCGCCTGACCATGAAGATCTTTATATTGAGATGAAATTTGTTTCCCAATAATTTCTTCCCAGTGATGTAAGTTCATCCCTCTGCAGAAGCCTTCTTGCAGGCAACAGCTACTCACATATTTCTTTTAATGCATGGCTCAAGGCACATTGAACATTTTGCTTCAAAATTTTAAAATATTAGCACAATAATCTCAAACTTATAAAAATGTTGTAAGAACAGCATAAATAACTTTTTTTTCCTGAACCATTTGAGATGAGTTGTTGACCTGATGCCTCCCAAATACTTTAGTGCTGCAGTCCCCAACCCCCAGGTGCAGATGTACTGGTTTGTGGCCTGTTAGGAACTGGGCTGCACAGCAGGAGGTGAGCTGCAGGCAAGGGAGCAAAGCTTCATCTGCATTTACGGCCATTCTCCATCACACGCATCACCACATAAGCTCTGCCTCCTGTCAGATAAGCTGTGGCATTAGATTCTCATAGGAGTGCGAACCCTACTGTAAACTGAGTATATGAGGGATCTAGGTTGTGTATTCCTTATGAGAATCTAATGCCTGATGATCTGAGGTGGAGCTCAGGCAGTGATGCTAGTGCTGGGGAGCAGCTGCAAATACAGATTATCGTTAGCAGAGAGCTTTGACTGCACAAGAGCTTTGACTGCACAAGCTTTGACTGCACCTGAATCATCCCTCCCATCCAAGGAAAAATTGTCTTCCATGAAACTAGTCCCTGGTACCAAAAAGGTTGGGGACTGCTGCTTTAGTCTATATTTTCTACAGAGAAGGACTCTTAAGTTACCCCAATACAACCATCACACTCATGAAATTTACATGAAATTTACAAAACCATGAAAATTACAAACATGAAATTTAAATGAACTCTACATTACTACCACCTAATCCTCAAACTCCATTCAAGTTTCACCAGTTGTCCCAGTAAGTCCTTTATGGCAAAAGGATATAGTTAAAAAATCATGTGTTGTATTTAGTTCTGCTGCCTCTTTAGTCTTCATTCTAAAACAGTTCTTCAGTCTTTTTTGGACTTTTATGATCTTGACACTTTTGAAATTCACAGGCCAGTTATTTTGTAAACCTTTTTTCAATATTGGTTTATCTGAGGCTTACTTATGATTAGATCAAGTTGTGTATCTTTTAGCAGAAATATCACAAAAGTGGTGTGCTGTATTCTTCTCATTGAATCCTACCAGGTAGCACATGATTTTGATTTGTTCTATTACTGCTGATATCCATTATGATCATTTGATTAAGGTGTTAATCTGCTGGGCTTCTCCACTATAAAGTTAATCTTTTTTCCTTTTTACAAACAGCATTTAGAAGACCATTAGATGGTTCTATTTCTCTTCTAATTAACCATCTCCCCTTTCCTTTAGCTATTCCTGAAACAATGTGGTTTTAAGACCCTTCACTATGTGGTCATCTTCCTCAGAATGTACCTCTACAGCATAGTAAGAACACTATAGTTCTACTTTTATATTCTTAGCTTGGTAAACTATTAGAATTAATTATAGTATTCAAAGGCAGTATAAAGTAGAAAGTGATTCCAATATACATGTGTTTGGTTAACATTGCCCTCAGCTGCAAAAACAAAGCCAGTATTTCTTACAGGCAGCCCAACAGCACCCTCTTGTACTCAGAACTCCTGGTACTATAGAGCCCTGAGTATTTTGTAAAAAGTACTGAAACCTGATTTCCCAAGTTATTGCTATCTACACATATCTGTGGTATTGCAGAAAGTTATGGAAAGTTATTCTCTTGCCCCACGGTCATGCCAGGTGATACCAACAATCTATTACAGCGAAAACCTCAATTTAGCATCTTCTTATGATCTTTCATGTAGACCAACAAGTTCTTTCAAAACTTCAAAGCTTTCATTTAGATTGACACATTGTTTCAAAACTTAAAGACTCTTAAATTATCTTGGTAAATCATAGTTAACAGCTTTGACATATATACACTGATCATTTAACAGAGAAAGCTTGCCTTGTATTCCTTTAGAACATGTCTACCACCCTAATATGGGTCAACCTTCCCTACATTCATATTTTTTTCATCTTGATGTAAATTTGGATTTGTAGTTCCTTCTAGATGCCATGCTTACAGTCTTAGTAGCTTCTTCCCTATAGTTAATTAGCGAGTTACAGTCATGCATCGATTAACGATGGAGATACATCCTGACAAATGCATCATTGGGCGATTTCATCGTTGTGCAAACATCATAGAGTGTACTTACACAAACCTATATGATATAGCCCTCTACACACCTAGGCTATATGGTATAGCCTATTGCTCCCAGACTACAAACTTGTATAGCATATTACTTTAATGAATACTATAGGCGATTGTAACACAATGGTAGTAAGTATTGGTAAATGTAAACATAGAAAAGGGATTCCAGACATGGTGGCTTCACTAGGTGGTATGTTCTCTGGGCAGCCACCGGGGCCTCCACCACCCCCGCCGGAACTCCCAGGGCAGGCTGTGCTTCTTCAGGCAGCGCCCAGTGCTCAGAGACCTAACAGTACTTTGGTGGATGAGTTGGAGTCATCTTTTGAGGCTTGCTTTGCTTCTCTGGTGACATAGTCTGAGTCAGGACTATGTCAATGGCACTGATCAAGAAGAAATTCAAACTGATGTTGATCAGTGTATCCAGAAATTTCTAGATATTGCATGACAGACAGAATGTTTTTTTCTACAAAAAAGATTGCAGTTATCTGTCCAGAAACCAGAGCAAGTTATCAAAGAGGATGTCTTAGAGCTAAGGAATGAATTACCGTGGAAGGATGCGCTGGTCCAGAAGCACTTGACAAAGCTGAGGCATTGGCGGCAGGTGCTGGAGGACATCAGTGTGCAGCACAAAAAGCCAGCAGACATCCCTCAGGGTTCCTTGGCCTACCTGGAACAGGTGTCAGCCACTATCCCTGCACCTCTGAAGCCCACCTGACGGGGAGGGCAGTGGCAGCCCGAGAGTGTGCCAGTGTGCGAGACAGCCTTGGACAGACAGTTTGCCATGAACTTCTTGTGGATGTGGCATTTTGAGAGAAGTCTTTATTCCCACCTAAAATTTTTCCACTATTTTTATAAGCTGTTTAGTGTCTTAAATACTTTCTAAAATGTTTGTAGCTTGGGTAAACGAAGTAAAATTTTTTCTTTACTGAAGTTTGGACTGTTAGTGTGATGATACTTACAGATTCTTTTTTATGTTTTTTTTTTTTGCTTTTTAAATTTTTATATGACTTTTCATCTTCATGTATGTGTTTCCAGTTAGTTTGTTTGATCTGAGAGAAAAAACGATAATAGTGTGAGAATGGGGGATGAGGATTTTGCTTGTAGGCCTTTTATGATAATTCCCCCACCATGGTGGTGTAGAAAAATAGGTAAATCTGCTGTGTTTTACCTTTGAACTACCTCAAGAAGAGGAATCTAATGCAACAATGTTTATAATGCTTCCAGAGCTCTCAGAATGAGGATATTTTGTAAATAAGTAGGAAGAGGATTAAAATATCCTGGGTTAGTGTAGTAATATTGCAGTCAAATCCCTAGGCTAATGCTGACTTTTATTTGGGGTACGTTTATATTTTGTGTAGTGTTTATTTACTTTTTTTGATGGGAAGGGATGTAGTAGGCATAGTGATATGCTAAATTTTGTTGTGTTCAGCGATAATGAATCAGCGTAAGTAATAGGGCGGACTGTGTCTCAGTACCATGACCATGGGGGAATAGGTGAAGTATGAGGTATTAAAGGTATTTTCTCTGGTTGTTTCTCAGTTTTGAGTTTTCGCTTTTGTCGTTTTTATTTTACATTTTGGGAGGCAAGATATTTTCCATTAAGGGTGATTGTTGCTAATGGATTTTATTCCAGGGGATTAGGGTCTCCGGGTGACTTGGCTACTTCCACAAAGAATATGTGGTGCCTCCGCGTTTGGGAAGATATTTTACTCTTTTGCTAGTTTCATAGGCCACCTCAGATTGTCTGAATTGCCGTTGAAAAATACAGACTAGTATTGTTTCTGGCTCTTGCTGGGTGAGATTTTCCTGAATTTTATACAGTCTGTTATTAAATTACATCCCTTTACCTAATAAAATAAAATGAAATAAAATAAACATAGAAAAGGTACAGTGAAAATGCAGTGTGAAAGACAAAAAATATGAAAGATAACAAATGGTGCATCTGTATAGGATACTTGCCATGAATGGAGCTTACAGGACTGGAAGTTGCTCCAGGTGAGTCAGTGAGTGAGTGGTGAGTGAATGTGAAGGCCTAGGACATTGCTGTACACTACTGTAGACTTTATAAACACTGTATACTTAGGCTACACTAAATTTGTAAAAATAATTCTTTCTTCAATAATAAACTTAGCTTACTGTAACTTTGTTACTTTATAAACTTTCTTTAAATTTATTTCAGGATATTATGGGGGTACAAACATTTTGTTTACATATTATGACTTTGCCACACCCAAGCCAGGATTTGAGGTGTGCCCTTTCCCCCATAAAATGCCCACCGCATCCATTAGTTGTGAGTTTACCCATCCCCACCCCCTAACGCCCACTGAATATTACTACCTTGTGAGCACCTTAGTGTTTATCAGTTAGTGCCAATTTGATGGCGAGTACATGTGGTGCTTATTCTTCCATTCTTGTGATACCTCACTTTGGAGGATGGGCTCAAGCTCTATCCAGGAAAATATAAGAGGTGCTAGATCACCATTGTTTGTTGTAATTGAGTAGTATTCCATGGTATACATATACCATATTTTATTAATCTACTCGTGGATTGACGGGCACTTGAGTTGTTTCCACATCTTTGCAATAGTGAATTGTGCTGCCATAAACATTTGAGTGCAGATGTCTTTATTATAGAATGTCTTTTGTTTGTTTGGGTAGATGCCTAATAATGCTATTGCTGGATCAAATGGTATTTCTATTTTTAGCTGTTTGA
Organism: Cheirogaleus medius; assembly: GCA_008086735.1. Taxonomy (NCBI): domain Eukaryota; kingdom Metazoa; phylum Chordata; class Mammalia; order Primates; family Cheirogaleidae; genus Cheirogaleus; species Cheirogaleus medius. The sequence continues at coordinate 973,022 of VBSM01000937.1, read as the reverse complement.
GGTATTTCCAAATTCTTTTCCACAGAGGTTGTAATAATTTGCAGTCCCACCAGCAGTGTAAGAGTGTTCCTATCTCTCCACATCCTCGCCAGCATTTGTTGTTTTGGGATTTTTTGATAAAATCCATTCTCCCAAGGAAACTATCATTAGAGTAAATAGACAGCCTACAGAATGGGAGAAAATATTTGCTTTCTATACATCCGATAAAGGGCTGATAACAAGAATCTATGTAGAACTAAAAAAAAATCAACAAGAAAAAAGTCAAACAACCCCATCAATAAATGGGCAAAGGACATGAACAGAAACTTTTCAAAAGAAGACAAAATAATGGCCAGCAAACATAAAAAAAATGCTCAACATCTCTAATCATTAGGGAAATGCAAATCAAAACCACAATGAGATATCACCTTTATAAACTTTAATTTGTTAAAACTTTTTGACTCTTTCGTACTAACATTTAGCTTTAAACACACATTAGACACCTGTATAAAAATTTTTCTTTCTTTTTTTTTTTTTTT
>VBSM01000937.1:929126-940032 GCA_008086735.1 Cheirogaleus medius | reverse complement strand
CTATGCTGACAGAGCAAGAAAAATCAAGAACAAACCTATTGTTAATATTGATCCGCAGACGGCTGAACTTAATCATCTAAAGCAACAGGTATAAAGCACTTAAAATTTGATGGGAAAAATTATAAGTATGTGAGTGGAATGACAGAGTTTCTGTTTCTCAGTTTCTCCTTTATCAGAAGTTTAGAGATGGTTAAGCAATATGTTAGTTTGGGGACCTCTTAAAGTAACTCCTATTAACATATTTTCTGTTTATATAAGATTAGAGATTTTACTGAGGCCAGACAGGTAGGCAGGGGCTAGATTCTGAAGTTCCTTATATGTCTTGAAAACTATGAAGAGCCACTGAAGGGTTTTAAGTAAGAGGGTGATGATGAAGTGTGTGTTTTAAGGAGATCCCTCTGGAGAAAGTAGATTAGAGGTAGGCATGACCAGAAGTAAGAACATTAATTAGCCTGTTATAATAACCCAGATGAGAACTATGGCCCGAGTAGATAGTAGCAATAGAGATGAAGAGAAGGGGGCAAATTAGAGCAAAAAACAAGAAGGTGGTAGAATGTATCAGGCTTACTTGGTAACAACTTTGATGTGGGGAAAGAAGTGTGTGTGGCAAGAGTCAAGGTTGGTTCCGAAGTTTCTTGACTGGGCAGCTGAATGATTGACAGGATAATCTCTGAATCAGGGAACATGGGGGAAAATAGGGTACGGTAGGAAAATGGAAATGATGAGTTCAGTTTCAGGCATTTTGAATTTCAAGGGCTTGGGGAACATCTAAGTAGAAATGTTTAAACATAGCCGACTGTATGGGTTTAATGTAGAGAGATCTAAGCTGAAGATAGAGATTTGAGAGTCATCAGCATTTAGATAGTATCTGAAGTTATGGAGTGGATGAAATCAAAGAGTACCTGGCACATTAAAGGTACTCACTAAATAATTGTTGAATGAGCAAATGAAGAAGAGAAAAAGGCCAAAGACAGAATGCTGGGAAATACCATTATTTAAGGAGTGGGGAAAGAAGAGAAGACAACAAGAGAGATTAATAAGGATTAGACATGTAAAAAGAAAACCAGTGGTATCATGGAAGCCAAGGGAAGAACATTTCCAGGAGGGTGTCAAAAGTATAAATTTACAAAGAATTATAAAGTAAGATAAGGATTGAAAAGTATCCATTGGTTTTTTTCAACAAGGAGGCTATTGGTGACCTCAGTGAGAAGAAGGTCAAGGTAATGAGAAGAGCAGGCTGCTACAGGATAAAATGGATGGCTAGAATGGTAGATAAGGAGGTGGAGGAAGCTTCTTTCAAGAAGGCAAGGTGAAAAAAGACAATAGTCAGGTAGTGAAGGGTCAAGGGATGTAGGTCTGTGCTTTTAAAATACAGAAGAGACTTGAACAAGTGGAAGAACCAGTTGGGAGAGACTGAAACTGAGAATAGGGACTAGCTTGTAAGAGGCTGTCTCTAAGTAGTTGAGATTCTAATTACAAATAAGGAGGGATTTGCTTTTGACTGTAGAGGAGACACCTGCTCTCAAAACTAGAAGAAAGGAGGTTAGGATAGAAAGAATACAGTGACACTACTTTAGAAGGAGGAGAGGAAGAGAAGGGAAATTGAGAGATTTTTAGCTTGATGACTTTTTCAGTGAAGTAGGAGGCAAGGTCTTCTTCTAAAAGCAGTCAGATAATAGGGCAGAGGGGGCTTGAAGAGATCACAGAAGGCTTGAAATCACTGTTACCAGAAATGGAAAGAGGTACCTGACTAGAAGGAAGCATGAATTTGTGGTTGTATCAATATGACTGGCTGTGCAATAGCTCAGGGGCCCTGGTAGAGGAGCTGAGAAGGCAGGCAATTGTATCGATGCAGGTTTGAGAGAGTCAAATTTTCTTGCCTTCCAGGGTATAGCATTCTTTCTACCTGAAATCTGGTATTTCCCAACTATTTAGTGCTCACTCCCCCTCTGGCCACCTTCCTTGGTGATGACTACTATTCACTTAATCTCTTTTCTTCCCTCTCTGTTTCCTTCCCCCCTCCCCCCCCCCTTTTTTTGAGACAGAGTCTCGCTCTGTTGCTGGGGCTAGAGTACGGTGGCGTCATCATAGATTGCTGCAACCTCAAACTCCTGGGCGCAAGCCATCCTCCTGCTTCAGCTTCCTGAGTAGCTGGGACTACAGTCTGTTTCCTTCTTTATCTCCTTTCCTCCTAGGGTTCAGTATAGAGAATATAAGTAATTTACCTGTCCACAGTATCATTTGAATTATAAAATACCATATTCAGTTCTGTCCCCTGTTTTCTTTCATGTTTATTTCTTTTTTTTTTTTTGAGACAGAGTGTCACTCTGTTGCCCGGGCTAGAGTGCCGTGGCATCAGCCTAATTCACAGCAACCTCAAACTCCTGGGCTCAAGCGATCCTCCTGCCTCAGCCTCCTGAGTAGCTGGGACTACAGGCATGCGCCACCATGCCCGGCTAATTTTTTCTATATATTTTTAGTTGTCTGATTAATTTCTTTCTATTTTTCGTAGAGACAGGGTCTCGCTCTCACTCAGGCTGGTCTCAAACTCCTGAGCTCAAACAATCCTCCCGCCTCGGCCTCCCAGAGTGCTAGGATTACAGGCGTGAGCCACCATGCCCGGCCTCATGTTTATTTCTATTGCCAAAAATGCCCCTGTTCCTATTCATTTATTTGCTTATTCATTCCAACATTAAATATTTACTGAATTATGTGACAGGTACTATGCTAGGATACTTTATTGAACAAAGCAGACACAGTTTCTACCTTTGTGGAACTTAGTGCCTAGAATGACAGACAAATGCAAAACACATAATCATATGTATTGTAATATATAATATTATATAATTATGACCTAGGATAGTGTGCTATAGTGTGTTATGAAAGTATGGAACAAGGCAGGGTCTTCTATTATATAGTTATCCCTCTGTATCTGCTAAGGATTGGTACCAGGACCCTGGTAGATACCAAAATCCATGGATGTTCAAGTCACTTAGGTAAAATGACATAGTATTTGCATATAACCTATACACATCCTCTCATATACTTTAAATCTGTAGTCTCCAACCCCTGGGCTGCACACTGGTACTGGTCTGTGGCCTGTTAGGAACCAGGCCACACAGCAGGAAGTAAGCAGCGGGTGAGTGAGCAAAGCTTCATCTGTATTTACAGGCACTCCCCATGGCTCGCATCACCACATAACCTCTGCCTCGTGTCAGATCAGCAGCAGCATTAGATTCTCACAGGAGCACAAACCCTACTGTAAACTGCGCATGCGAGGGATCTAGGTTGTGTGTTCCTTATGAGAATCTAGTGCCTGATGGTCTGAAGTGGAGCTGAGGCAGTAGTGCTAGCTCTGGGGAGTGGCGGCAAATACAGATTATAATTAGCAGAGAGGTTTGACTGCACAATAAATATAATGTGCTTGAATCATCCCAAAACTATCTCCTCCCCTGACCCCCCTGGTCCATGGAAAAATCGTCTTTAATGAAACTGGTCCCTGGTGCCAAAAAGGTTGGGGGCCACTGCTTTAAATCATTTCTAGAGTGTTTATAATACCTAATACAATGTAAATGCTATATAAATAGTTGTTATACTATATTTTAATTTGTATTTTTATTGTTGTATTGTTATTTTTATTATATTTTTTGAATATTTCCGATCCACAGTTGGTTGAATCCACAGATGCAGGACCCACATATATGGCGGGCCAACTATACATCTAGTCTGGGTAGACTTCTCTGAGGTGGCAACATTTGAGCTGAGATCTGAGAGATTGAGTAGAAATTAACTATGCATAAAAGAAGGAAGAGGGTTCCGGGGAGAAGAAATAGCATGTGTAGCAAAGTACCATTGATCCTTGAACAAGGGTTTGAACTGCATGGGTCCACTTACATGTGGATTTTTTCAGCCAAATGCGGATCAAAAATATAGTATTCAGGGATGAGAAACCTAAGTATGCGGAGGGCCAACTTTTTGTACGTGCAGGTTCTACAAGGCTGACTGCAGGACTTAAGTACATGTGGATTCCTGGAACCAATCCCCCAAATATACTAAGAGACAACTGTATAGTGGCTAAGAGCGTTGACACTGCAGCCAGGTTGCTAGGTTCAAATCTTGGCTCTATAACTCACTAGCTCTGTACCTTGGGTGAGTTCTCTGTCACTCAGTTTCCCTATCTATACAATGGAAATAATAATAGTACCTACTTCATAGGAGTTTTGTGAGGGTTAAATGAGTTAATACATGTATAGCACTTAGAACAGTGTCTGGCATGTATCAGTGCTGGAAGAATCTGAGTTAGGAAAGAATATAGTACATTTGAAGAACTCAAAGAATGTCAGTGTGGCTAGAGTGTAGTAGTCTATTAAATGTTCAATAGCATTATGTCTAAAAAATGTACAGACCTTAATTAAAAATACTTTATTGTTAAAAAATTTGCTGACACAGAGACACAAAATGAGCACATGCTGTTGGAAAAATGGTGCCAATAGACTTGTTTGATGAAGGGTTACCACAAACCCTTTAATGGTTACCACAGATACCTTTAATGGTATCTGTGAAGCCCAATAAAGTGAAGCACCATAACCGATGTGTGCCGGTGTTCCAGTGTTATGAGGCTAGAGGGAATGCAGAGGCCTGATCAAGGGCTTATGGACCATGTTAAAAATGATTATAAGCTGGGAAGTAACTTTGATAATTCACATTTTTAAAAGATGGTCTGGCTGTTGTGTAAAAATGGACTATAGTAGAGCAAGAGTGGATTCATGGAGACTATTTAAGAAGGTACTGCAGTAGTCCAAGTGAGAGACACTGGTGGCTTGGACTTAGGGTGGTAATGATAGTGACAGAAAGAAATAACCAGTGAATTAGATAGGGGAATGACACCCTGATTTCTGGCATGTGGAACTGGATATTCACCAACCTGGAGTGCACTGGAAAAGGACAAGGTTTAAGGAGAGCAGACAACTAAGTGGAAATATCAGGTAGATAGTTGAATGTAAAGGCCTAAAGTTCAGAAAGATCTGCATTTGAGATAAATTTGAGTTTATATATGGTAACTGAAACCATAGACAGAGATGACACATTAAGAAGAGAATATAAGGAGACAGTATAAAGTGAGAAAACTGATACTAAGCTTTGGGGGATTTTATCATTTAAAAAAGCAGAGCAAAGATGAACCAAGAAAGAGACTTAGAGGATAGCTAGAAGAGTAGAAGGAAAACCAGAAAGTGTGGTGTCTGGTAAGCCAAATATGACCAGTCAATCAAGTAAAATGAAGACTGAAAAATGACTGTTGGATGATTTAGTGACATGCAGATAAAAAATCATTTTTAGCAAGTTATTTCAGTGAAATGATGTGGTCAAAAATCAGATTGGAATGGGTTAAGGAGTAAATGAGGGGTGAACGAAAGGAATTGGAGGCAACTGGTGTAAACTATTCTCTCAAATTTTGATTGTGAAAAAGAAAAATAGGACAAGAGAGAGGAAGTGAGGTTTTTGTTTTAAGATGGGAGCAACTTAAGCATGGTTTAGTCTTAGTAAGAAGATCTTGTAGAAAGGGAGAACTTGAAAATATAGAAGAGAGAAGGAGTAACAGTAAGTTTCATAAGGAGGCAAGAAGAGTGGGGATCCAAAGCACAAGCAAGGAGACTAATCATAGGAGGCAGAACAGCTCCTCTTGTGTCATGGAAGGGAATGGGAGAGGATACTTGCACATGGGCTCTGGTTTAAGATCCATCTCCATGAAGCCTCCTTTGACTATTTTAGGGTTTTGTTAATTTGTTGCTTCTCAGAACCCTAAAGTACTTAACTATTCCTGACAAGTTTTTAGCATCTTCTGTCTTGTATTATTTCCTACTATTTTAGGCTTTAGGCTTGTCTTCCTCAACTAGATTGTAAACCAGAGAGAAAGGACCATATTTTATTTTTGTATGCACCTACATTGCGTAGCCCAGTGTGAGTTTGATTTAAAAAATAGGTACTCTCCAGCTACTAGGGAGGCTAAGGCAGGATGATCTCTTGAGGCCAAGAGTTTGAGGCTGCAGTGTGCTATGATTGCACCTGTGAGTAGCCACCGAACCCCAGCCTGGGCAATATAACTAGACCCCAGTCTCTTAAAAAAAAAAAAAAAGGTGCTCAATGAAAACTTAAGATTCTTAGATAAAAGGGACAACTCAACTTCTAAGTAATAGTAATAGTTGTTTATGTAATGTTGCTTGTTCTTTTATCATTGGCTCATCAACCTTAATGCCTTCTGTAGTATCTAAAATCTGCCTTAGATTTCATAGACATCGAGTAAAATTACCTTACTGTTAATTGTGGTAATTTCACTGCCAAGGGATAAGTAGCATTTGATTGGTGGCCAGCTGATAATTTTTCTTTGCTTCTCCCAGGTACAACAGCTACAGGTCTTGTTGCTACAAGCCCATGGAGGTACCCTGCCTGGATCTATGAAGTAAGAGTCATAGATTAATTTTAAATGTATATTCTAGTAAAGGCTATTTCTCCTAATAATTGTTTTTCCCTGATTTACTAAAGTTTCTGATAGCACTTGGTGTGAAGGTACGGATCTTACCAATCTTGCTGACTATTTAGGACGTAGCTAGTTATGTTTGAAGCAGCCTTAGGTAATAGAAAGAGCATGGGTTCTAGCCTCAGAAATTTATTAGTTGGAATTCTGTGAGGAAGAGCTGTCTCTTCTTCCCCTTTGTTTATTTGACTATTTAGTTTTATCTGTATAGATGCATGGATAATTTATTTTATTCTGTGGGTTAACATCCAGTACTGTCATTCATTTTATTGCTCAAATTGTTCCTCCTTTGTCCATTAGGAGCTCCTTTGGGTTGTCTCTTGTGTTCTTTAATAAATTCTCAAGATTTTGACATTTCTACAAGATATTCTAAACCCATCTTGTATTTTCCCTGCCCTAGTTCTGCAATCAACCATTTCTTCAAGGAGCCTTGGTTTCTTTTTTTGGAAAATGGTGTTTAGAAATCAAGATCTGGGGACTGGCACTAGCTGTGCTCATTGTTACTAGGGTTTCACTGCATCTGGGCCCTCTGAGCAGGTAGAGCTTGGAAATCTGCATGTATAGTAACCCACACATACACTCTCATCTATATTTTTGTATCTATTTATCTGTATATATTAAAAAGGAAACAAAAAGATAAACTCAGAGAAATGTCATTCCCTCTTCATCTCTGCTACCCTGTTTATTTTTATTTTCCACCCCTATTTCCATTGCTGTTCTCCCTCCCCTTGTATTTAACCAGTCCCTTTAGTTTCTGGTTTAACCTTCCTGTATTTCTTTTATACAAATGAGCAGATACCTGTATATTTTCTTATATCACCTTTCTCATATGAATGGTAGTATACTGTATATAATGATAGTATATTCTTTGTAGTTTTGATTTGTTTAATATTTCCTCGAAATTATTTCTTATCAGTTCAGAGAAGTTTTCCTCATTCTTTTTTTACAGCTGCCTAGTACTCTTATTATGTACATGTGCCATATATTAATTCAACCTCTCTCCTACATATACACATTTAGATTGTTCCCAATATTTTGCTATTACAAACATGCTATAACGAGTAACCTATATGTATATATTTTAGTATTGTTAGAGGCTTAACTTCAGGGTAGATTTCTAAAAGTAGGATTGCTGGGGCAAAAGGTAAGTGCATTAGTAGTTTTGTTAGGTATTGCTATATTTCCCTCCAGAAGGATTGTACCAGTTTGCATTCCCACCAGCAGTGTATGAGAGTGACTGTTTCCCACAGCCTCAACAACAGAATGTGTTGTCATACTTTTTCAATTTTTGCCAATCTGATAGGTGAGAAATACTATAATTACATTTTAATTTGTATTTCTTTAATTATGAGTGAGTTTGAGCATGTTTTCATGTTTGAGGGCCACTTTTATCTCTTTTTCTGGGGAATTGTCCATGTTTTTTTCCCATTTTTGTATCTGATTTTTTTGTCCTTTGGTCCTTTTTAATAACTTGCAGTAAAATGTATATAACATAAAATTTACCATCTTAACCACTTTTAAGTATACAATTCAATGGTATGTATGTTCACAATGTTGTGCAATCATCAACACCATCCATCTCCAAAACTTTTTCTATCTTACAAAACCGAAACTCTATACAGTAACTCCCCATTCCCTCTCCCCTGAGACTCTGGCAACCACCATTCTACTTTCTGTCTCTATGAATTTGACTATTCTAGGTACCTCATATGAGTGGAATCATACAGTATTTGTCCTTCTGTGACTGGCTTGTTTCACTTAGCATAATGTCTTCAAGGCTCATCCATATTGTAGCATGTGTCAGAATTTTCTTCCATTTGAAGGCTGAATAATATTCCATTGTATGTATATACTACATTTTGTGTATCCATTCATCTGTCTATGGATACTTGGGCTGCTTCCATCTTTTAGCTGTTGTGAATAATGCTGCTATAAATATGGGTGTAGAGTTGGGCATGGTGGCACATGCCCGTAGTCCCAGCTACTAAGGAGCCTGAGGCAGGAAGATCACTTGAACCCAGGAGTTGGAGGCTGTAGTGCACTATGATTGCACCTATAAATAGTCACTGCACTCCAGCCTGGGCAACAGTAAGACCCTGCCTCCTTAAAAAAGGAAAAGAACATGGGTATACAAATAGCCATTCATAACCCTGCTTTTAATCCTTGTGGGTATGTACCTAGAAGTAGAATAGTTGGATCATATAGTAATTCTGTTTTTAATTTTTAATTAAACTGCCATACTGTTTTCCATAGTGGCAGCATCATTTTACATTCCCACCAGCAGTGTACATAGTTTCCAATTTCTCCATATTCTAACCAACACTTATTTTCTGTTTTTTTTAATAATAGCAACCTTAATTTTTACCCTTATTTTTAATAGTTCTTTATGAATTAGTGATATTAGCCCTTTGTCTATGGTGTGTGTTATAGACATTTCTCCCAGTTTGTCAGTTGTCCTTTACTTTGTTTATGGTGTTGTGTTTTAGTCATACAAAACATTTTTAATTGTTATATAGTAGTTCATTAATCTTTTTTATTGCCTCTGGATTATCTTAGCAGCCTTATTGAGTTATAACTTAAATACCATAAAATTCACTCATTTTATGTATACAATTCAATGATTTTTAGTAAACTTACAGAGTTGTACAACTGTCACCACAATCCAGTTTTAGAACATGTCCATAACCCCAAAAAGTTCTCTCATGCCCATTTGCAGTCACTCCCATTCGCACTCCCAGCCCAAGGCAACCACTAATCTGCTTTCTGTCTCTATAGATTTGCCTATTATTTCATATACATGGAATCATAAGTATGTGGTCTTTTCGTCTGGCTTCTTTCATTTATATTATGTTTTTGAGATTCATCCATCACACATGTTCATCATGTATCAATGCTTCATTCCCTTTTATTGCTGAAAAGTATTTCATTGTCTGGATATACCACATTCGTCTATCTATTTACCAGTTGAATTTTTAGGTTGTTTCCACTTTTGGACTATTATAAATAATGCTGTTGTGAACATTCACTTGGAAGTTTTATATGGACATATGTTTTCATTGGATAGCTACGTGGGAGTGGAATTGCTAGATTGTATGTTTAACTGTTTAAGAAGCAGCCAAACTGTGGCTACACCATTTACATTCTCCCCATGCTTCTAGATTTTGATCAATAGTTAGAAAGACTTTCCCTACACCAAGGTTAAAAGAGGAATTCACCTGTGTTTTCTTGTAGAACTAATGTCACTTAATTTTTTATTTTTATTTCAGCATATCATAGGGGTACAAATATTTAGGTAGGTTGCATATGTTGCCCTTGCCCCTCCTCCCCTCCTTGAGTCAGAGCTTCAAGCGTGACCATCTCCCAGATGGTGCGCATCGCACTCATTATGTATGTATATACCCATCCCCTCCTCCCCACTCCCATCTGCCCAACACCCAATAAATGTTATTCCTATATGTGCACTTAGGTGCTTACATTTCATTTTTCTATGTGATGTTTATTCTTATGTATGATGTAAGCCTATTTTGCTACCTTTATTTTCAATAGCTCACTCATTTTTTCTGATTAAAAAAGTGATACATTGCTTCTTGTAGAGCATTTAGAAAAATATGAAGAATAAAACTTAAAAGTTGCTATAATTCCATCACCCAGAGATGACTACCCTTCTCTTTCAATTTTCCCTCTTTTGGTAATTTAGTCTGGGTTCCTTGATAATATTTTAAGAATTTTGGATAAAGTGAAGAAAGCTAGCTTCCCTTAAAGGCCTATTCTCACTATACTCATTTAGAAGCAATTGATGCTCTTCCTTTTTTTTTTCAATTTAGCACAAACATGTCACATTTGATAAGACTAATGAACACAAGACTAAAGAAAACCATTCCAGACTTCTGACTGTCTAGAATATACTAAAAGATATAATTTCAGCTGTAAAAGTAATAGATTCTAAGAAACAGTTGATGAATCAAACAATTAAACTCCCTTGTTCAATGTTTTTTGGTTTTGGTTTTAGTTTTTTTGGAGACAGTGTCTAGCTCTGTTGCCTGGGCTAGAATGCAGTGGCATTGTCATAGCTCACTGAAGCCTCAAACTCCTGGACTCAAGTGATCCTCCCACCTCAGCCTCCCACGTAGCTGAGACTACAGGTAGACACCACCATGCCCAGCTAATTTTTCTATTTCCTATAGAGACGGGGTCTCACTATGTTGCTCAGGCTAGTTTCCAACTCCTGAGCTCAAGCGATCCTACCGCCTTGGCTTCCCAAAGTGCTAGTATTACAGGCATGGGCCACCGCCCTGAGCTCATTGTTCAGTGTTTTACAGAGAAAGATGCTACTTCTTTTCTCAAAAATGTATATGTAGACTGGGCACGGTCTCA
>VBSM01000937.1:913623-929026 GCA_008086735.1 Cheirogaleus medius | reverse complement strand
AAAAAAAAATGTATATGTATATTTTTAGAGACATTTTGTAAGGCATTTTATAAGAAGTTCATTTTACATATATGAATCTTTTGGGTTGTTGTCCCTGGATTATGTTCTTTTGTTTGTGAATGTGTGTCACTGAAGCTTTCATATTTGTTTTCTGTGTTTGTCAATTTACATATACTCAGCAAACGTGAATTCTGAGCCTCGGCAATTAAATAGCATGAGAAAATATTTGTTTTCTGTTGTATACTCTTTTTCAGTCTGATCTTTGCCTGTCCCTAATCCTGTTTTCTGCTTTACTCTTAAAGACTTACCCCATCATATAGCTGTCCTATTTCATGTTGTGGTCTTGTAATATAATATATCTATAATCTTGCCAAGAACTCTTTTTTCCTTACTACTATGAGAGCTTTTATATCTGGTATTCTCTGCATTCCTACAGTACCTATCTCTGTGGTCAGCATAGTAGTTAAGAGCATGGACTCTGAAACTGGACTGCTGAGCTCAAATCCCAGCTTCACCATTACTCACTAGTTGTGTGGCTTTGGGTTATTTAACCTCTTTGTGCCTTGATTTCCTCAATTGTAAAATGGGGATAACAATAGAATGAACCAACCTACCTCATAGAGCTGTTGTGAGAATTAAATAAGTTTAATATAATAAAGTATTTAGAATACAACCAAGCACATAATTCTATGGGAGTGTTAACTATTATTTTTTTATTTCTTTATATCTTTATTCTATAAGTTTTTTCCTTTTTAAAAAATTTTTATTTTTTATTCATCTTTTCAACTTTTTTGTTAAAAACTAAGACACAAACACACATATTAGTGTAGGCCTACTCAGGGTCAGGATCATCAATATCACTGTCTTCCACCTCCACATCTTGTCCCACTGGATGGTCTTCAGGGGCAGTAACACCCATGGAGCTGTCATCTCCTAGATAACAATGCCTTCTTCTGGAATACCTCCTGAAGGACCTGCCTGAGGCTCTTCTTGTTAGGACATTAGTTAAGACAGCTACGATGTCACTAGGCAAGAGGAATTTTTCAGCTCCATTGTAATCTTTTTGTTTTATTTCAGAATATTACAGGGGTACAAACGTTTTGGTTACATGAATTACTTTTGTACAGTTTGAGTCAAAGTTATAAGTGTGTCCATCTATTATTATTATTAATTGTAGTAGTATTTAAATATTCAATCATTAGCCTCAAATTGCACTGAAGAGGCTACCCTAAGTGCTAAATTTGGAAAAATCAACGGTTGACTTAAATATGATTTTCCCATCTAGATAAACACTGGAAATTTTTTAGAGAAAAAGAAACTATTGAGTTGAAAGTATCATTACTTTGAAGTTTGTCAACTTACATGAATGATGCATGGAAGTTTTCAGTTTAATAAGAATAAGGGAAATAAGGAAACAGCAATCTAAAATAACACTTAAATTTACTAATAGTTTATTTTTATAATCCATGTTTTAATGGAACATTCCTTCATAAGAGTCTTAGTAAATTCTCAACAGTGTAATATGAGGCGTTATTGTGTGGCCTTGCTATTAACTTTTTGATAAAGAGCAGTCTAAAATCTTCTATGAGAATTGATAGGGGTCTTAAGCTGGGTGAGAGGGCATCTATTCTATTCCTGAAATCCTTTTCTAGCCTTTATTAAGATTGAAAACAGCTGTTCCCTCTCCTTTTTTCCTCTTTATCATAGGCTTGACAACTATTCATTTTTCCCTTCAGTCTTCTTTAGATCAAATCTTCATATTTCTTCTGATCTTTTTTTATCAGTCCTCTTTTCCAGTCTTTTGAACATTTCATCAGTGGATTAAAAAAAAAAAAAACTATGCTTCTTATTGGTCTGCTTCACTAGTCTTGAACTGATATCAAGTGATATGTATAAGTTCCAAAAGTTCTTACCTATACGTATTCCTTCAAGCTATTTCTGTCCCTCCCTTTCACTCCCATGTGAAACGGATACCATTGTTGCCATCTAATCTAAGTAATTTAAAATTGGTAGGCAAATGAACAGGAGGCTATGGGTCATCAGTTTTAAGAAAAGCAAGAATTTAGAAGGAAGCACTTATTTACAAAGAATTGTGAAATGTGTTCTTAGTGGCCACTGGTCATCATTTCAACTTTCTGACTTCTTAAATGCTATTTCCCTAAACTTTACAGTAAATGGATAATCAACTTATGTTGATAGATTACATTTTGACCCTGAGCAGTATCTCTTCTACCTCCTCCATTCTTCTTCCTTCCCTACTACTCTGATTTTTGATGAAGGATCGAGGGTGGAAAGAAAAGGTAGAGAACATGTATTTTAGCTATAGTTTGCCTTCACTTCTTACCTATAGGAAACAAAAAGAAAGATCTTAAACCAAGAGCCAAGGTAGAGGTTATTCATCCTGTTACAACCATATTTGGCTCTGAATTATTACCTCCTCCAAACCATTAAAATACTTCAAGGGTGTATTTCTTATTCATCCAATATGCTACCTAACTGGGAGGATAGATTGTGTTGGACACTGTTTTCTCACACTTTGGGGGGATAATTTTAACCCAATCCCCACTCAAAAGACCTATGGGATATATTTTTAGCCACCTTTGATATAGGTGTTATCAATCAGGTATTTTTTTAATATGTTACTTATTTTGTTTTAGTGTGGAGCCATCAGAAAATCTACAATCCCTGATGGAGAAGAATCAGTCCCTAGTAGAGGAGAATGAAAAATTAAGTCGTGGTCTGAGCGAGGCAGCTGGTCAAACAGCCCAGATGTTGGAGAGGATCATTTTGGTGAGGCCCCAAGAGTAAACTACTAGCAATCTAGACATTTACTAGCTTAAGTTTCCAAAATATTTAACATGCTTCTCATTATGACAGACAAGTTATATGGAAAGAAATGTATTTGTATTACCATACCCTCTTGGGAACCCTTCTAGGGTAAATACATGGGCTTGTAATCAAACATACAGAAAAGTTAAAAGAATTGTACCATGAACATCTATGTATCTACCACAAAGATTCTACATGCATCCTGTTTTAAAATAGATTTGTTCTAAAATACCAGAAAGGAAAGAACTAAGTCCCTCTGTCACCTTAAGTCCTACCTAATCTTTATTCATAATACCAAGTAACTGTTCCCTCACTAAGATTTTAGTTCTTCTCTATCTCCCTTCCCCTAATGTCACATTTTATATCCCATCCTGACAGCTGCCATGGTGAGATACAACAGCTGGGAAATTAATTTTAATTCATTTTCCATGTGGTTAATTTCCAAATAGTGGATCACTATGTAACTGATTACACCAGTTCTGACTCCTACTACCTGTCTGTCTGATAGTAACCTCCTAGATCAGTGCATGCTGGCTCTGTCATTAGGTTTTTTACTAGTCTAAATACAACTCAATCTTTGATAGCACAGCCATTGCCAGAAGCAAAAATGAGTTTTTACCAAAGTGTAATTGAACTTCTGTAACTTACCTTCACGCATCCATGTGCTCTCTAGCCAAGGAAAGATAAGCTGCATAAAGATTTCTTTAAAGTGGGCTAATTCCTGTGTCCATTACATTGTTCATTACTAGCAGAAGGGTGAAAATGGGATCTAGGGGATTTTTATATACAGTTTTCTGTCTCCAGTGTTATATTTTATGCCTTTGAAGTAACTCTAGAAGCTGTATTTTCACATGTATGTGAGTGTAGCTGACATAACAGACAGTACTTGTTATTCTAGCCACATACCCATCTGACCTTTATAAGGTTGTTACAATGGCTGACTGATAGGCTTATTGTTTGATATCCTGTCATAACTTCATAACAAGCACATTTTTGTCCTATATAAACTATTCTTCCCAAATCTGTTATAACATCCAGCATGTTACAGATACTGTGATTGAAATAAAACTGAAAATATCAGTCACTCTCCCCAAAATGTAGCTGCCTTCTGCCATTTCCTCTTTCTCTACCATCGTTCTTGTGCCTTACCCTTTTTCTTGCTGTCTTTTGCTAAAACTAGCCTACCATATCAGATAGTGTAACTTTAAAAAAAAAATCTCAGCTCAAATTTAGTGTGAGGCTCTTTTATGTTTTAAATGCCCTTATGCTGGGGCTAGGGAACAGTGTAGTGTAGGAGGCAGTTTAAAGTAAGTGATTTTTTTGCAAACAGCAGGGAGTAGCATGCCAGGAAGTACTGCTTTTCCCCCTAGTTGCAAAGTTCTCTATGGAATTAAGGCTTCACACTCCACCTTATAGTCTGAGCTTCATGGCAAGCATAAAACCCAGCTGCTTGGATGCTATTTTTAGTAGCTCATGTTGACTGAAGGACTAATTTCCATGACTCTGTTAAAAAACACATTTCTCACTAAATAACCAAAGCTCACTGAATCCTCTATTATAGCAAAGGCAGCCTCTCTACCTAGGTTTTAATCCATAGGAGTAGGAGAAAGAGCATAATTAGGTGAGACTGTGAGGCACTGCCACTGATGATCTCCTGTGTCTTTGTTGCAGACAGAGCAAGCGAATGAAAAAATGAGTGCCAAGCTAGAAGAGCTCAGGCAGCATGCAGCGTAAGTTTCCTACCAGATATTTGTTAATGACCTATACCACCTTAGTATATAATCATGGATCCTCTGGCCTTTGTAGTATGATTAACCATTGAGTTCTTTTTGCTTGAATTTTCAGCTGCAAACTGGATCTTCAAAAACTAGTGGAGACTTTGGAAGACCAAGAATTAAAAGAAAATGTAGAGATAATTTGTAGCCTACAGCAATTGATTACCCAGTTATCGGTAAGCCAAGTAGAGGCAGTGTCAATAGGCATATCACTTTCATTTGTTTATCTTGATGCATATAAGCCTTTCTAACTCTGTGCCTTTTGCTGAAACAATAGATTGTGAGCTGCTTGAGGACAGAGGTCGTGGATCATTGGATATGATCTGAATATTAAGTTTGCCAAATCAAAACACTTATAAGTTACATATACAATGGCACATTACTATTTCAATATTCTAATCAAATACCAAAAGCAACAACATAGCAGTGCAAAATTGCCTAGGTAGCAAGAGCAGCAGTCATTGATTTGCTGTTCTCTCAGTGTAGGCTAACTTAATAAGAGGCCTTGTACCATACCCCAATTTTCAATAATCTGAGTTCTGACAATAGCTTAGAGCAACAAGGGAATGCCATAGCTCACTTTTATAACCAATAATAAGTAAGTTTGAATGATCATTCTACCATAAGTTCCTATTTTTATTTATTTTTAGAACTATTATAGTAGTTATGGGTGTGTTTTGGGGATAGAGGTATTTATTGTTTTTCCCAGAAGAAAAATTCTCACAATCCCACTACCCTTAAAAATCCATTTTTATTTTTTGGTGTTTCTTCTCTTAGTCCTTAGGCATATATGCTTTTTTTAAAATTGAAATCATACTATAACATACTGTGTTAAGAGGTTATGGTTGGTTTTGTTCCATCTACACTCTCTTGTTTGTTATTCTGCAGCACTGACATGTATATAAATGCCTGGTGCTAACTCCTAGCTCTTGGGTAGAGGTTTTAATTTTATTAGAACCATGAGTCTCCCAACCCTGGACTTGCCCAAGGGTTTCTGGAGTTGTCAATAATGTGTCACAAAATGATCCACACATAGATTTATTCTTAAAGAGTAACTGAAAAAAAGTGCCATAGAGTATTGTTGAGGGAGAAGGGTTATGATAGCTAGCTCTAAGAAATTAAATGAGTAAACTCCTAAAAGACTATTAGAAAAAAAACAAAAAAACAACAACAAAAAAAGACTATTAGGCAGTGTTTTAGAATAAGTGGTGCTGCGTAAAACTGTCATGAGCAGTCCAAGATGACAGTTTATTTATCTAACGAACAGGGCATAGTAATTGAGAACCTGGGCTGTAGAGGCAGACAGACCCTGGTTTGAAGCCAGTTCTGCCACTTACTAGCTGTGTGACCTTGCTAAGTGCTGAATTACTGTCAAAAGGAAATAATTTAAGTGACTCAAATGGGGGCTAAATGCGTTATTCAGCTGATGCACTTGGGGAGCACCTGAACTCCAGGTAACTTCCCAAGTGGAAGCAGGATTAGAGTTTTATAGGGTGAGGAGAAAGGGATGTGTGTCCTTGTGGTTTGGCTCAAGTAACAGTTTTTGCTGTGAAACTTTTAGTTGGAGATTGTTCCAGTTTTTATACCTCTTCCTCAGAAACATACTGGTGCAATCCTATCCTAATAACTGTCATTATTTTCTGAGAGTCGTTCTTACAAGTCTTGTAGTTTGTCAGTTGGTCAAGGTTCATAGGTGGGAGGGGTGTCAAGAAATAGAGGGAAAGGAAAAACGGGTAAGGGTTGAAGGCAAGGAAAACTTGGAACCCTTTCTCATGTCTGTTTTAATTCTTTTACATTAGCGATATAAGCAGAGTGCAGTGGGAGCACAAAGGAAGCAGTGATTGTTAGTTGAGAAAGTTCAGGAAGGCATCATAGAAGAAACTGAGTCCTAAAAATGAACAGGAGTTTGCCATGCGGACAAAACGGAATGGATAGTCTATATATAGAGGAAAAGGTATATGCAGAAGCAAAGAGGTATGAAAGTTTAGCAAATGGTAAGAACTTCAATATGGCTGAAGTATAAAGTACATGCTAGAGTATGGCTATCATGAGGTTAAATTTCACCATTTATAATTCCACTCAGATATAGCTGAAACATCTGATATATGAAAACCTTGTGTAAGCTGTTTCAGAATTAAGATAATCTAGGCTGCAGAAGCCTACTGGAGCCAAAACAAGCTCAGAAAATAGTGACCCAGGGTACCCACCATTGTTCATGGCCATCACACCAATCTTAGAGGATTTCATACCACCTTATTTCTGGGGCTTTGAGTCATATGGGAAAGATGAAGGAAACCCGTGAAACAAAATTAATAAAATAAGATAAAGCATAATCAGTGAGGATCTGGCAATATGACTGGTGCCTGGTGTGCCTGTAGAGGAAGTTGCTAGTGGTGGCTGGCTCAGAGGAACTCTGTAGAATTGCTATGTCTGCCACTAAAATGCACTTGGCACATGCAGTAGGAGGGTGCTAAAGATTGCCACAAGCTGATAAAGTTCCTGGCTTCCATCCACTGTCATAGTTAGGCAGAGTAAACCTTTTTATCCAGGGTTCCTGCTGGACTCTTAAATCAGAGTTCTCAATGTCTATTGTTTGGAGACCCTCCCAGCTACATATTTTTTGAAATATACAACAATGTATCCTGTGGCTTTTCTTAAGACTCACTACAGTGAAAGCAAAATGTTTCAAATGTAAGTGCTTGTGCCCTTCATTCTGAATTAAAACTATTTTTATTTTAAGTGATGGGTGAACACCCCCTTTTTCCATTATGAAGGGAACCATTGTTCCTGGATATTCCTCCTGGGGCTTTAAGCGCTAAACTGTACCATTTCTTCCTTTAAAATGTAATTCAAGCTAACCTCCTTGTTGCAGTTACCTGTGAGGAAATTCATGCAGTCCTTTCAGTTCCCACAAAACCAAATAATTTTTTTGTTTATATCCCCTCCTCTAAGAACAATTTCATAAAAAGCATTTTGCATGCCCAGTGATGATATTACCTACAGCCTACAAGCACAAACTTCATCCTGAAGGCTATTGCTGGTTAATGTAGTGCAATGCACCCTTTCCTTGTTCCCCTGACCATCAACTTTATCAAATCATGTCTTTTACCTATAAGAGGTTCTCAGTTGTAGCCTTACAATCAGAGGAAAGAGGGCTGTGAGATTGAAATAAATCCCACTGTTATATATTTACATGTAGGATGATGAAGGCAGAATCCTGCCATGTTCATACAGATATAGCCCTAAGCTATGTTACCATAGCCCTCAGCTTAAACCTTAGCATTGTGAAATTTCACTGGGCCAAAAGCCAAAAATGAGCTCATAATATCAACATATCTTCTTCAAGGATTAACCTTTCTACTTTGATCCTGACCCTCTGGAAGGTACTAGAAAAAGTCTCCAAAAGCCAAGGTTATAGACCCTAATAATCTAGGATAGGCCTATAACTAGTCCTTATACTGAAAATTGAAACATGGGAGAGAGGAAAAGGTAACCATTAACCTATAATAGATTGACGTGCTGTTTTTAAAGAAGGATTTAGTTGGAGAATCACCAGTACTGTAAATCATCATGGGAAAGGATGTGGGTATGCTGAAACTTCCTTTGAGTTATCTTTGAGCCTCACTGATTGGAAGTTTCTGGGCAGAATAAGGAAAATGCTTTACAAAGAGCACTTACTAAGGGCCTCTTCACGCCTTGCCTTAAAGGTACTAAGATTCAAGTTCCAAAAACTATGTAATGTTTCACAGAACTGGTATAGAGACTCCATGTGCTAACCCTAAATCTTTCTTTGCTATTGATCTAATAGCTCTTTCACCTATGACCTCCTTAATCACGTGACTGCCTGGAAATAATCCTTTCTTCCCAGGGCTTTGCAGAATCACTTAAACAGAAGTGGTAATCCATATATTACAATGCCAAATAAAGCCTAAATTCCAGTGGTGAGAACAGAGCTTGCTCATATGATAGTCTGTAAACAAATTAGTCCTAATTAGTAGTTTTAGGTTTCCCTTCTAGGTGGTGGTTGTTCTAATGCCCCAAAAAAGAATTTGCTATTCTCTGGGAGGGAATTAGTACTTACCCTTTCCCTCCTAGTAACCCCTACCTGGAGTGGCTGCATATGATCAGTTCTTACCTACATGAGAGACAGAGGCTACAGTACATTTTTCTGACTTCATGAGCACATTTTTTCTGGGGTATCTCCCTAAGGCATTTATTTCCTTATAGAAGAAGATCTTGCCAACTTGACTGACTCAAAAATAGGCCTCATTCTATTCACTTTTCTGATGCATTGTCATTATTTAATATGTCTGTTCTTAGAATGGCATGCCCATAAGAACTAGCTAGACTTGTACATTAGTAGAGGTAAACTTAGTGGTAGAAGCATAAAAAGAAAGAGTAGAGTCCATAAAATGGGTTAAACTTTGGCCTGTTAGAATGGCCAAATGTTTCATTCTGGCCCAATGATCTCTGGCAGAGCAGGAGGAGTGTAAGAAATATGTCAGTTGCCACAAGACCTTATTTTTTACAAAAGCTACACAATTGCCCTTTATGAAAAAGAAAGGCTCTTGAGGAAGTGGGAAATGGAAACATGTGGCTGTTGGGATTTCTTTGACTATAAAATGGGTCCAACACCTTAAATGGTCTCTGTATACACTTAAAAAAATAAATAACCAATATAAAATCCACTAGTAAGCTTTACTTCAGAATCTTTCCCTAAACCAAAACATTTGTTACTGCAGGATGAAACTGTTGCTTGCATGGCTGCAGCCATTGATACTGCAGTGGAACCAGAAACTGTAAGTAATTGACCCCTTTGTGTAGAACTGGGAGCTCTAACTGTGCCATTTCCTATAATTTATCGCTCAACTGAAGAAGAGAACCTGTGATTGTTACTATCCTCCATAGAATGCCCTGGAAATCTAAAAATCTTAGCTTCATGAAATCCCTAACTTGAATAGGCTCTATGTCTAATAGTATAACTGGTAATGGATGGCAGGACTTCTCAGGGGTGTAATGTTCCATATTTTCAATCTAGTTTACTGATTTCTTATTAGATGCTAGTATTCTGCATCAACTGTCCAGCAAGTTAAAATGAGGAAAAGAAATTAGGAAATTATGGCAAAGTTAAAAAAGCATTAGAGGAAAAATGGAAGAGAGTTTTTTCTCAGCATACTTTTATGTAGCTGGGATGATCGAGGGCTAAACGAATCAAGGAAAGTATTTTGAGTGTTCAGATCGCAAGGATAGATAAAATGTATTATTAATGGATGTTGACTAAAGGTTATAAAGCCAAAATGAAAGGCTGGACAATGGTTTGTTTTAGACAGCCTTTCCCCCCTGAAATGAATATATGTTGGTAGTTTTCATATTCTGAAAGAAGGAAGATACTAGATCAGGCACTAGTGGTCAGCTGTGTAAGAATAAGTGAAGCCTTTTCTCCATTTCCACCATTCCTAAAGTGCCATTTCCACGACCTTCTCTCTTCTAAGGACCTCTTGGAATGAGGTAAAAGTAAGAAATGTTGGCCAGATCAATAAAGGAAAGAGCAAAAAACTTAGTTTGCTCTAAAATAGTCTGTTAAAGTATATAAGAAATAAGGTGCTTATGAGAGCAGGGAAATAGGCTAGCTCAATTTATTTCAGATGTTTAAAGCAAATATTGTATGAGAAGCCCCAGTTGTGACTGAACAGATATTGCTAATGGAGAAGTGGCTATGAGACTTGATGAAATAGTGCCTAAGGAACTCCATTTGCTTATTTCTCTTACAAATCATCATTCTTATTTTTTCCAGCAGGTGGAAACCAGTCCAGAGACCAGCAGGTCTTCTGATGCCTTCACCACTCAGCATGCTCTCCGTCAAGCTCAAATGTCTAAGGAGCTGATTGAGTTGAATAAAGCCCTTGCACTGAAAGAGGCCCTAGCTAGGAAGATGACTCAGAATGACAGCCAACTACAGCCCATTCAGTTCCAGTACCAGGTGAACTATTTTCTAGGGCAGTATTTGTTCATGTCCACCATCTCTCTTTAACTAAATGGGAAGAAAACAAGTACATCATTTTTGATGACGAAAAGACAACAAAATGTGCATAGTACAACTGGAGTTTCATTGTTGGTTTAAAAAAGGATACATTTGGGATAGGGAACCTGTAATTTTGTTTCATTTAATCTAATGCCTTACTTTATGCCACAGGTATTTAATAGTTTATTAATGTTATAATAATCTTGGTCCCCACTTGTAGAAAAATTGTGTTCTAATAACTATGCTTGGATTCTGAAAATGGCACATCTTTTAGTAGATGGTCTGAGTAAGACTAGTGGATATCACATGACTTGCCAAATGGCTAAACTTTTTTCTAATGGTGGTTCTAATTGCTAATTAATAATCAGGTCTTTATTTAAGGCAAGTCTTTGGCTTTTAGGTTACCCACAAGACATGGCCCTTTCTCCAGACCTATTTTCCCTTGTAGCCCAGTGTTTGTGATCATAGACATAGTGATGCTAGGATGGATGGTAGAAGGAAGGGTGGATTGCTTTCCCGTCTAACTATATTCTACCACTCTAGAGTACTATATGTTTGTATTGAGAAATAGCTATAGTACTCATGCTTTTTTGCCACCAGGTGCCCTACATTTTCAGAGTAAAAACTAGAAAAGTATTTCTCATATTTGATTTTTACCATGTTTTTTCCCTCTAGGGTAGAATTTGCTTCCAAAATAATAACTGAGTTGCCAATAGAAGTTTTTTCCCTTCTTGTTATCACAGTCTTGTTTAATTTTTTTAAAACTTAATTTTTATTTATGTCACACAAATGCATGTATATAATTTTTAAAGTCAAATACTACAATATACGGAAAAATAAAAGCAGTCCTCCCCTACCACCTTCTCACATATTCCTTAGGCTAATATAGTACTTTAAGTTCTTTAAACTATGTCTTCTGACATTTACCTTCATATTTCTAGATGAGAATTGGCAATATAATTATGTTAATTTAAAATTTTTAGACAATATCTATTGACTTCCCACTGTGGAAGATGAGAATATAGCTCTGTTACCTATGCACACTGCCTTATCTCCATCTTTCAAAATGGTTATATAACACTTTTTGATTAAATGAATATTTAGTGTTTAAATTCTTCTGACTATGTAAATATGTTTTAAAATTGAGCCACATAGTATAATATGATTGCATTTCCTATCTTGTACAGCTTTTTTATTTTCTGGAGTTAATAATCTCATTTTTTAATTTATTTAGTGTTCTATGTATGTATCAATTTTATCACCAAACTTCTTGACAAAACTGTAAAAACTCCTCTTATTATGGTCAAACATACCAGATGATTTATCAATCCATTTCTTTCTTGAAAACAACCCTCCTAGAATCTTCTGTCCTAGTTTGCTTTCTCTGGGCCTCCTGCCCAGCCATCAGTCATCCTGGGAATTTGCTTCACTTCTCATCTCTGTGTTGAAACAGATTTCACGTCTTCCTCCTCTTTGGTATACCCTTTTGCTTTTGTAGAGTACAACCCCAATAGCTTTCTGAGAACATATATACAAAAGGAAAATGTTTGAAAGCTTTGCATGTCTGGAAATAGCTTTTATTTTCATACTTGTTAGTCTGGGTTTAGAATTCTATGGAAATCATTTTCTTCAGAATTTTGAAGGCCTTACTCCATTGTCTTCTATTGGTTGTCTTCTATTGTCTTCTATTGGTTGATGTTGAGATGTTGTTATGATTCTTGATTCTTTGTATGTAACCTATATTTTCTTTTTCCTCTGGAAACTGTCAGGATCATTTCTTTGTCCTCAAGTGTTATTTAATTTCTCAATGATGTGCCTTGGTATGGATCTTTTCTCATTTATTGTGCTTGGTAGGTCCTCCAATCTAGAAATTTATCTCTTAGATTTTCTGTTTTTCTTATTTATTTATTTATTTAGAGACAGAGTCTCACTCTGTTGCCCTGGCTAGAGTGCTGTGGTGTCATCGCAGCTCACTGCAACTTCCAACTCCTGAGCTCAAGGGATCCTCCTGCCTCAGCCTCCTGTGTAGCTGGGACTACAGGCATGCGCCACCATGCCCAGCTAATTTCTTCTATTTTGGTAGAGATGGGGTCTTGCTCTTGCTCAGGCTGGTCTCTAACTCTAGAGCTAAAGCCATCCTCACTTCTGCCTCGGCCTCCCAGAATGCTAGGATTACAGGTGTGAGCCACCATGCCCAGCTTTATCTTCCTTCTAATTTCTATTTCTTTATCTTTTTCTTCCATTTGGTGGGAGATTTCCTTCTATTCCTGATGAATTATTTTATTTGCCTATTAATTTTCAAGATCTCTTTTTGAACCTGTAATTGTTCCTTTATTTTTATAGCCTTCTATTCTTTTTTTCTATGGATGCACTGCCCACCTCTAAGGATAGGAATTAAATTTTGTCAAGGTTTCCTTCTCCCTTCCTTGCCTCTGTATGCTCCAAATTTCCTTTCCCTAATATGTTTATTTTGGTCTCTCTTTCATGTAAGATGCTTTCTTCAAATTTCTGGTAATCCTTGGCTGTCTATTCATATTTAAGAGTGAGGCACTAAAAGCCCAGCAAGTTCTGTATGCATGGGTTTCTCTTGGGCTAGTCAGTTTCTAATAAAGAAATCTTTTATTCTACTGCCTGGAGTTGTGTGGGCAGAGTGATGGTATGTCATCATTCAGGTAATCCAGAGAAAATAAGGGAGTTGGAGTCTCTCTAGTCATATGCAGACTTTTATTCAGTCCCTATCATCCTTGCATTTAGCGGTGTCTGATGTCTATAAGTCCAGTCTGTCAGGTTCAGCCTCTCCAGAAAGGAAGCTTCTTCTCCCCTCGATGGTTCTCTGGTACAAATGGGCTTGCTTCTTCTTGGCATTCATCCTGTAGGAGTTCTATTTTAGCTTTTTCCACTCTGGAAGTCAGTTACCACTTATCCATCTATTTTCCTTTTGCTAAAGTCTGTTGATATCTCTCAACTGCTCTCCTCTCTTCCCTCTTACTGATTTATACATCCATTTTGGTTCATATTAGTGGGATTTCAGGAGGCAGCAAGTTAAATATGTAGCTCTGTTGTCTACACGAACAGGACATACAGTGCAGCCTTTTTTAGGTCAAATGTATTTTGGCTTTTCCAGGATGAACAAAGGATTAGTGGTAAGGCTGAGAAATTATTCCTCTTTTGTACTCTTGCCTAGAAACATGGGAATATGTGTTCCCCCATTGTATTTCTTACCCCATAAGAAGGTGCTAGTAATGAGCTAGAGCTAGAACTATAGTAAGGTGTCTAGTCCTTTTTCCCTTGGAATCAAATATGCTTGGGTTCCTAAACCTAAAATTTGAGAAGAAATAAATTTTTAATGTAAACATTACCTTTAATCACATGTAAATCTCCACCTCTCTCTTTTAAGAAATAAAGGCAGTTTTTAATTCTAAATAGTATTTTTCCTATCACTGTGAAGAATTGTCATAGAAAAATTGGGAGAGGCATAGGTTATAATTAATAAAGATTACCATGAGTTGTAGTAAACCAGGGTTCAAATTTGAATAATTCCCTCTGTGGAGTTGGTGAGACAATTACTGATATAATGAAAAGATATGATTTTTCACTCATCAGATTGGTAACAATTTTGAAGTGTAGTAATATCAAATGTTGACAAGAGTGCAGGAAAACAAATATTCTAAAACCTAGCTGACAAGAGTGGAAATTGGAATAGCCACTTTGGATGACAATTTGGCAGTATCTGTTAAGATTGAAAATGTGTACCTTCATGACCCTGTAATTCCACATCCCTCTGCCCTTGTAAAACCTTGCACATGTGCATAGAAGGCATGTACAAGAATTTTTCATTATGGCAAAAAAAAAGAATGAGGCAGATTTATATGTACTGATATAAAGAAATCTCCAAGACCAGTTAAGTAAAAAAAAAAGGTAAGTTACAGAATAATATATAGAGAGAGTATAATTCTATTTATGTTTGACACACATTTAAATTGGTATACACACACATATATATATACTATATATCATTTATTTATATACATTTGTTATGTATTCTAGACATATAATATAATGTATATTATATGATATATAATACATATATTTAATATATAATCATGCACCAAATGACAACATTTCAGTCAATCGCAGACTGCTTATACAATGGTGGTCCCATAAGATTAGAATACTGTATTTTTATTGTGCCTTTTCTATGTTTAGATATGTCTAGATTCACAAATACTTAGCATTGCGTTACAGTTGCCTATAGTATTCAATACAGTTCCATGCTGTACAGGTTTATAGCCTAGGGTAGGTAACAGGCTATACCATATAGCCTAGGTATGTAGTAGGCTGTACCATCTAGGTTTGTGTAAGTACGCTGTATGATCTAATTGCCCAGCAGTGCATTTCACAGAACCTATTGTTAAGTGATGTATGACTATATATATAAAATATGTAAATGTCTAGAAAAATGTCTGGAAAATCTGCACCAAGCTGATAACAGTGGCTACTTCTGGAGAGGGGAATGGAATTTTGACAAGGGTGAGGCAGTCAAGGGGACCTTACCTTTATATGTATTATCTGGATTACTTTTTACAAGAATATATTCATGTTACTTCTGTAAGTAAAAAGAAATATAAAGAATATATAAGGCCAGGTGCAGTGGCTCATGCCTGTAATCCTAGTACTTTGAGAGGTTGAGGCAGGAGGATCACCTGAGGCCAGGAGTTCAAGACCAGCCTGGGCAACATCGCAAGACCTCTGTTTCTACAATTTTTTTTTTTTTTGA
>VBSM01000937.1:884783-907850 GCA_008086735.1 Cheirogaleus medius | reverse complement strand
ACTGCCATGTCTCTTGTGTACACTGGGAATAGGAAAAAGTGGGAAATGGCTTTTTATGGTTTCGAAAGAAACACTACAAAATCTAAAGTTCTACCTGAAAGCCTTATTTCCTAAAGGATATGAATGTCTTTGAACTGTTGTTGAAGATCAAGAGTATAGAATCCTTTCTAGTCTTGCCCCTGTTGAGGTTCGGTTACTTTTTTTAACAGCTTTATTGAGTTATAATTGACATATAATAAATTATACATATTTAAAGTATACAGTCTGATGAATTTAGACACATGTATGGGCCCATGAAATCATCACCACAATCAAGATAATGACAATATCTATCATCGCCAAAACTTTCTTTGTATCCCTTTGTAATCCCTCTCTCCCCTCCTTGGCTTACCCCTCTACTCCTCATTCTGGGCAATAGTTGAACTGTTGAGAGATTCCAGGCAACCATTAATCTTCTTTCTGTCACTATATATCTGTTTTCATTTTCTACAATGTTATAAAAATGGAATCATACAGTATAATTTTTCTGGCTTCTTTTATTCACAATTATTTTGAGATTCATCCGTGTGGTTGCATATATCATAACTTCTTTTTATTGCTGAGTGGCATCCCATCCATTGTGTGGCTATACCATAATTTGTTTATACATTCACCTGTTGATGGGCATTTGGGTTTTTTGCAGTTTGGGGCTACTACAAATATGATACTGAACATGTATGTACAAATCTTTTTGTGGACATATGCTTTTTATTTCTTTTGGGTAGTTAGTGAGGAGTTGATGGTTTTCTCGTATAGTAGGTGTGTGTTTTAATTTTTAAGCAACTGCCAAACTGTTTTCCAAAATGGTTGTACCATTTTACATTCCTACCAACAATGTATGAGGGTTCTAATTACTGCATATTCTCACCAATACTTAATATAGTCAACCTTTTAAATTTTAGCTATTCTGTGTGGATGGGTAGTGGTACATCATTGTGGTTTTAATTTCATTTCCCTAATGACTAGTGATGTTGAGCATCTTTTCATGTGCTTATTTGCCATATGTATGGTCTCTTTTGTGAAGTATCTATTCAAATGTTTTCCCCATCTTTTTTGTGTATTTTTTTTTCTTGTTAATACTTTCTCTTTTTTTATTTCAAAATATTAAGAGGCCAGGCAGAGTGGCTCATGCCTGTAATCCTAGCACTCTAGTAGGCCAAGGCAGGAGGATTGCTTAAGGCTAGGAGTTCTAGACCAGCCTGAGCAAGAGCAAGACCCTATTTGTACTAAAAATAGAAAAATGAGCTGGGTGTGGTGGCACATGCCTGTAGTACCAGCTACTTGGGCGGCTGAGGCAGGAGGATCCCTTGAACCCAGGAGTTGGAGGTTGCAGTGAGCTATGAGGACATCACTGCACTCTAGTCAGGGTGACAGAGCAAAACTCTGTCTCAAAAAAATATATATTAAGGGGGTACAAATGTTTTTGTTACATGGATACCTTGTATAATGCTTAAGTCAGGACTTTTGGGGTGTCCATCACTACACTAGGTTCATTGGACCTATCTTTTAATTGGGTTGTTTAGACTTTTTCTTATTAGAATTCTTTATATAGTTTAGATATATCCAACAGAGGACTTCTGTTTTACAAATATTTTCTCCTGGGCTGTGGTTTGCCTTTTCATTTTGTAATAGTGTCTTTTGAAGGACAAGCTTTATTATTTTGATGCCATGCAATTTATTAATATTTTTTCTTTTATAGTTCATGGTTTTTATGTCCTGTTTAAGAAATCTTTGCCAAACTCTTGGTCACTAAGATTTCCTCCTAAGTTTTCTTCTAAAAGTTGTGTATTTTGAAGCTTTACATTTAGGTCTATGATTCATTTTGACTTGACACTTTTATAAAAATCAAATGACCGTAGATCTCTTTCTAGATTCTATTTCATTGATCGACATGTCTATTTTTATGCCAATGCCAAAATGTCTTCAATATAGTTGCTTTATAAGAAGTCCTGAAAGCAGATAATGTAAGTCCTCCAAAGTTGTTCTTTTTC
This sequence comes from Cheirogaleus medius, assembly GCA_008086735.1. Taxonomy (NCBI): domain Eukaryota; kingdom Metazoa; phylum Chordata; class Mammalia; order Primates; family Cheirogaleidae; genus Cheirogaleus; species Cheirogaleus medius. Next base: position 905,820 of record VBSM01000937.1, on the reverse strand, counting down.
AAAATTGTTTTGGGAAAACTAGGTCTTTTATATTTCCATATAAATTTTAGAATCAGCTTGTCAATATCTACAAAAAACCTTGCTGGGAGTTTGATTAGGATTGCATAGAATTTATAGATCAATTTGAGGAGTATTAACTTCTTAAGAACATTGAGTCTTTAGATCTATGAATGTAGTACATCTCCATTTATTTAGGTTTTTAATTTCTCTCAGCAGTGTTTTAGTTTTTAAGAGTACAAGTGTTGCATATCTTTTGTCAAAAATATCCCTGAGTATTTTATATTTTTATGATATTGGAAGTGATATTTTTTATTTCCATTTCCAATTGTTTGGACACACTTGTTGGTTCTCATAGCTTTTTTGTAGAGTCCTTAGTATTTTCTATGTAGATGATCATGCCATCTGCAAATAGGGACAATTTTATGTCTTCTTTTTCACTCTGTGCTTTGTTTTTAACCTCTGTCTTGCCTTATGGCACTTGCTAGAACCTCCAGTACAATATTGAATAGAATAGGTGAGAAACTACATCCTTGCTTTGTTCTCAATCCTGGAGAGAAAGCATTCAGTTTTTCCCTGTAAAGTATGATATTTGATATGGATTTTTTGTATATGTCCTTTATCAGGTTGAATAAGTTCCTATTTAATCCTAGTTTGCTAAAGTTTTTATTATGATTTGACATTGGGTTTTTTAAGAAACTTTTTTTCTATTTAGAGGATCTTATAGTTAGTTGGTTTATTTGTTTTTAGTCCGTTGGTGTGGCAAATGAAATCGATTTTTTCCCCAATTTATTTTATTAAAACATAACTGACAGTAAAATTACCCTTTTATTGTACAGTTCTGTGAGTTTTGACAACATGTACACTTGTATAACCACAACAACAATCAAGATACAGAATAGTTCATTTATTCCAAAAATTCTCCTATACCCTTTTGTAATCAAACTCCTCCCATATCACTGGCCCTTGGCAAACACTGAGCTATATTCTGTCATTATTGTTTTCCCTTTCCATAAGTGTCATATAAATAGATACATATAGTATGGCTTCTTTCACTCGGCATATGCATTTGAGATTCATTCATGTTGTACATGTCAGTAATTTGTGCCATCTTTTTTTCTGTTGAGTAGCATTCCATTGTATGGATGTACCGTAGTTTGTTTATTCATTCACCTGTTGAAGGATATATTGGATTTTTTGTTCCAGTTTTTGGCAATTATGAATAAAACTGCTATTGAAAACTTCACATACAGGTTTCTGTGTAAACAATAATTATTTCACTTGGGTAAATATCTAGTGGTGGGATTGCTGGGTGATATGGTGAGTATATGCTTAACTTTATATGAAACTACAAAGTTGTTTATCCAGTTGTTCATTGCTGATATATAGAAATACAATTTATTTTTATATATTAACTTTTATCTTATGACTTTATCGGACTACTAGCTTTTTTGTAGGTTCTTTGGGATTTTCTATGTAGACAATCATGCTGTCTATAAATACAATTTTATTTCTTCCTTTCTAATCTGTATGCCTTTTATTTATTATACTTGCCCTATTGCATTGGCTAGGACCTTCAAGATTATGTTGAGTAGGAGTGGTAAGAGTAGATACCCTTCTGTTCTTTCTAATCTTAGAGGGAAACATTCAGTATTTCATAGTTAGCTATGATGTTAACTGTAGTTAAATTTTTTCAAGAGCTTTTTGTCTCTGCTTTCTTGATTTGGTAAATTACTTTGATTGATGGTCAAATGTGGAACCAGCATTGCATTTCTTGAATAAATTCCATTTGATCATGATGTATTATCCTTTCTATATATTGTTAAATTCAATAATACATAAAATAAAAAATTTTGTTTAAAATTTTTACATCTTATCATTATCCTAAAGCCTGACTTGCAAAGAGAAAGTAGGCTAAGTGGTATTTTGTCATTATACATTCCCTGTTTTTTAAACTAGAAATTACCCAGGCTGTGCTTATCTTTGACACTAAAACTCTCTGGAGGAAGTACCCTCTTATTAGTCTTTCATGGAGGAAGGAAGCTTTAAGGAACTTTTGATTAACTTTAAGAAAAGACAGTTCAGGCCGGGCATGGTGGCTCACGCCTATAATCCTAGCACTCTGGGAGGCTGAGGCTGGAGGATCGCTTGAGCTCAGAAATTTGAGACCAGCCTCAGCAAGAGCGAGACCCCATCTCTACTAAAAATAGAAAGAAATGACCCAGACAACTAAAAATAGAAAAAAATTAGCCCAGCGTGGTGGCACACACCTGTAGTCCCAGCTACTCGGGAGGCTGAGGCAAGAGGATCGCGTGAGCCCCGGAGTTTGAGGTTGCTGTGAGCTAGGCTGACTCCATGGCACTCTAGCCTAGGCAACAAAGCAAGACTCTGTCTCAAAAAAAAGAAAGAAAGAAAAAGAAACAAAAGACAATTCAGAGAAAACAAGAAAGCTGTCTTCAAAGAAGTAAAAGGCTATCATGTGGAAGAGGGAACAAACTTGATCTCTGTTGTTATGAAAAGGCCATGTTGGAACACATGGGTTGAAATTTCCAAATTTTAAAGAGACAGCTCTCAACCCAATCTAAGGTGGAATTTTTTTTAAAGGAGTAGCTATTTTGGGAAAGTTGGACTTTGCTTTTGTTGCCTATGTGTATGAGGTTTATGTACATTAAATTTGTGGACTTTTCTTAACCAAAAATAATTTTTTTGCATCTGTGTTCATGAGGGATATTAGTCTATAGTTTTTTGTAATGTCTTTGTCTGGTTTGGGTATCAAGGTAATGCTAGGCTCAGCATGAGTTGGGAAGTGGTCGTTCCTTTTCAGTTGTCTGGAAGACTTTGTGTTTCTTCCTTAAAAGTTTGATATAATTCACCAGCAAAGCCATTTGGGCCTGGAGAGATTTTTGTTTGCTTGCTTATTTTTGCTTTTTGGGGAGAGGGGTGTTAACTAAAATTTAAGTTAAAAATAGATATACGGTTGTTCAAGGTTTTATGTTTCTTCTTGAGTAAGCTTTGGTAGTTCGTATGTTTCAGAGAACTTGTCCCTTTCATCTAAGTTGTCAAATTGATTGGCATAAAGTTGTTCATCATAATCCCTTATCCTTCTAATACTTTTAAAATCTGTAGTGATGTTATCTATCTCATTCCTATTATTATTGATATTTTGTTTTCTTCTTTTTCCTAATCAGTCCAGTTTATCAAAGAACCAACTCATTCTCACAAATGGTTAAAATGATAAATTTTATGTATATTTTAACATAATAAAAATCTGCCCCCCAAAACCCCCAGTTCAATAATTTTCACTCTGATTTTTACTATTTCTTTACTTTTTCTTACTTTGGATTTATTTTGCTGTTATTCTTTTAGTTTCTTAATGAAGAAACTGAGTTGCCCACTGGCGGCTTGGATAGGCAGGAAGGACCCAGTGCTCCCCGGACACGAGAGTGGTACAGGGAACTGTGGCCCCTCCCCTCCCATAGCAACTGGGAGAGTGCTCTGTGCTGACAAGCCTATTGCTCTGCAGCAGGGGCGCTTCCCAGCCAAGACAACCACTGAGGGAGGAGCCGCTGCAGCAGCATTTCGCCTACTGGCAGCTTGGACAGGCGGGCAGGACCCGGTGCCCCCAGGTCACAAGAGTGGTGCAGGGAGACCACAGCCCATTCCTCCCCATAGCAACCGCGAGAGTGCTAAGAAGCCTGTTTCTCTGTGGTGGGAGATGTTCCTGGCCTAGCCACTACTGAGAGCAGAGCCACTGCAGCAGGGTAACCTGAGAGGTTCATCAAACCTGTTAAAGCACCCAAAAGGCAACCCAGGACCAGCACTCCTCTCCCTAGTACAGTCAGGGACCAATCTTCGCGGACTCGGAGACAAGTCCATAATGCAGCCCTAGCACTCTCAGCTCTCAATTGAGAGGCCTGATGAGAAGAAACCAAGCAAAAGAACTCCAGAAGTATGACATACCAAAGCGAAAGGACACCCCCAAAAGAAAACAATAACTCCTTACCAATGGATACCAACCTAAACAAAAAGATTAAAATGACAGATGAAGAATTTTGAATATGGATTGTAAGGAAGCTCAGTGAAATAAAAGAGAAAATAGAAACCCAACACAAAGAAGTCATATGAACAATGCAGAAAATGAATGAAAAATTCTCTAAAGAAGCTGAATTATTAAAGAAAAAACAAACAGAACTTCTGGAAATGAAATATTCATTCAAGGACTTATAAAACATAGTGGAAAGCCTTAAGAATAGGCTAGATCAAGCAGAAGAAAGAATCTCAGGGCTTGAAGATAACACCTTTGAGCCAAACAAGTTTGAAGAGAACAGAGAAATAAGAGGAATGGGAAAAGCCTACAAGAAATGTGGGATTATGTAAAGAGGCCAGACGTAAGAATCATAAGCATCCCTGAGAGCAAAGAAGAAAATACACAAGGGTTGAAAAATCTATTTGAAGGAATAATTAAGGAACATTTCAATGGCCTTGCTAGAAACATAGATACATAAATACAAGAAGCTCAAAGGACTCTTGGGAGATTCGTCACAGAGGCAATCACCATGACACATAGTCATTAGACTTGCCAAAGCAAATACGAAAAGAGACAGGAAAGCAAAAAAATCGGGTAACTTACAAAGAAAAACCTGTCAGATTAACTGCAGATTTCTCAACTGAGACCTTACAAGCCAGAAGGAATTGGGGCTCCACTCTCAGTCTTCTCAAACACGATAATGGCCAGCCTAGAATTTTGTATCCTGCAAAACTAAGTGTCTTATATGAGGGAGAAATAAAGACCTCAGACAAGCAAACACTGAGGGAATTTGTCAAGACCAGACCTGCCCTGCAAGAAGTACTTAAACCGCATTGTACACGGATCAACACGATAGACACCCACCAGTGTACAATCACTGAAAAGATAAAGGTCAGAGCCCGAATACCACAATGGCTCAAGAGGTAAAACAGCAATAAAGTTGTACTCAACAGGATGAACAGAAATCCACCCCACTTATCAATTCTTTCAATAAATGTGAATGGCTTGAACTCCCCACTCAAGAGACATAGGTTGGCTGAATGGATAAAAACATACAAGCCAAGTATCTGCTGTATCCAAGAAACACATCTAACCCACAAGGAGTCATTCAGACTGAAGGTGAAGGGATGGAAAACAATATTCCATGCAAATGGAAACCAAAAGAAAGCTGGTGTGGCCATTCTCATATCAGATAACATATAGTTCAAATCAACAAAAGTAAAGAAACACAAAGATGGTCATTATATAATGGTAAAGGGAACCATTCAACAAGAAGACATAACAATTCTAAATATTTATGCACCTAACACAGGAGCACCCATATACATAAAGCAAATCCTACCTAATCTAAACAAAAGTATAAACAGCAGCACTGTAAAACCTGGGGACTTCACCCCATTGACAGAACAGGACAGATCCTCCAAACAGAAAATACACAAAGAAACAATGGACTTAAACAGAACTCTAGAACAAATGGGCCTAACAGACACCTATAGAACATTCTACCCCAAAACCACTGAATATACTTCTTCTCATCAGTTCATGGAACACTCTCTAAGATTGATCATATCCTAGGCCACAAAACATGTCTCAACAAATTTTTAAAAAGTAGAAATTATACCATGTATCTTCTCAGACCACAGCAGAATAAAATTAGAAATCAACTCCAACAGAAACACTCATCTACATACAAAGTCATGGAAACTAAACAACCTACTGCTGAATGATAGCTGGGTCAAGGAAGAAATTAAGATGGAAATTAAAAGATTCTTTGAAGTAAATGATAAAGGGGATATCAAAATCTGTGGGATACAACTAAAGCAGTCCTGAGAGAAAAATTCATAGCCCTAAATGCCTATATTAAAAAGAGAAAGAACACAAATCAACAACTTAATGAATCATCTCAAGGAACTTGAAAAGGAAGAGAAAACCAATCCCAAACCCAGCAGAAGAGAAGAAATAACCAAGATCAGAGCAGAGCTAAATGAAATCGATAACAAAAGAATTATACAGAAGATTAATGAAACAAAAAGTAATTCTTTGAAAAGATAAGCAAAATTGACAGGCCTCAAGCTAGGTTAACCAGAAGCAGAAAAGAAAGGACTCTAATAAGCTCAATCAGAAATGAAAAAGAAGAACTCACAATGCATACCATGGAAATATATCATCTATGAATACTATAAAAATCTTTTCTAATATAAGCACTCAGTGCTATAAATGTCCCCTAAGTACTCCTTTAACAACAACATCCCACAAATTTTCATAATGTTATGTTTTCATTTTAATTCAAAGTACATTCTAATAAAATACATTCTAATTTTTCTATTGATTTCCTCTGGCTCATGCATGGGTTATTTAGAAGAGTGTTATTTGGTTTCCAAATAATTGGGGATTGTTTTCAAATATCTTTTTGTTATTGGTTTCCAATTTAATTTTGTGATGGTCAGAGAATATACATTGTATGACTTGAATCTTTTGGAACATATTGAGACTTATTTTATGGCCCAGAATATGGTCAATTTTGGTGAATGTTCTATGTGTGCTTGAGAAAAATGTATACTCTGCTGTTGTTGGATAGAATGTTCTATAAATGTCGAGCTGATTGATTGTTCTGTTCACTTCTACTGTATCCTTGCTGATTTTCTGCCTACTTGTCTTATCAATTATTGGAAAAAACAGGTATTTTTCCTTGGAGTTCTGTTTTTGCCTCATGTATTTTGAAGCTCTGTTAGTATGGGCATAAACATTTAGGATTAATTGACCTGTTTATTATTATGAAATGACCTTGTTTATCCCTAGTAATAGCCTTTGTTTAAAATCCACTTTGTCTGATATTATTATAGTCCGTCCATCTTTCTGTTGATTAGTATTAAGGTGGTATTTTTTGACTCTTTTAATTTTAACTTATTTGTGCCCTTTTTTTTTTGGAGAAATTAGTCTCCCTGTGTTGCCCAGGCTGATCTTGAACTACTGGCCTCAAGCAATCCCCCTGCCTTGGCCTCCCAAAATGCTGGGATTACAGGTGCAAGCCACCATACCCGGTCTGCCTTAATTTTTAAAGTGTGTTTCTTATAGGAAGCATATATGGATCAAGCATTTTTAATCCAATCTAAAAATCTCTGCATTTTATTAAATAATTACCATTTACATTTAATGTGATGATTGTGGATAGGTTTGAGCCTCTCATCTCGCTATTCATTTTCTGTTTGTCTAATCTGTTCTTCATTTTCTTTTTTCTTGTTTTCTGCCTTTTTTGGATCAAGTGAGCATTTTTATGATTCTGTATTATGTTCTTTGTTTACTTATGTGTTTTTGTTTCATGTATTCTGGTACTTTGTTATTAAAGTTAAGGATTATGTTCTCTTGAATAATTAACTGCTTTATTATGATTAATCTTTTTTCTCCTCAGTAGTATTTTTCATAGGAAGTCTGCTTTATCTGATATTGGTATATCCACTCTAGCTTTCTTTTGACTACTATTAGCATGGTATAATTTCATCAAAAGCAGAAATATTCTCAGGGATGGTTACTATTTTAAAAAGTGAATTTAGTGAATTTTATTTTATTTTAGTAAAAATCCCATTCATCTACTTTAAACATTAAAAATCGTTTTCTATTTATTAAATAGGACGGGCATGGTGGCTCACACCAGTAATCCCAGCACTTTGCGTGGTGGAGGTGGGAGGATTGCTTGAGGCCAGGAGTTTGAGATCACCTTGGACAGCACAGGGAGACTTATCTCTACAAAAAATAAAAAACATTAGCAGGCATGGTAGCATGTGTCTGTAGTCCCAGCTACTCAGGAGGCTGAGGCAGGAGGATCACCTGAGCCCAGGAGCTTGAGGTTGCTGTGAGCCATGATCAAGCAACTGTATTCCAGCCTGGGTGACATAGTGAGACCCTATATCTAAAAATAAATAAATAAATAATAAAAAATTTTAAAAATAGAATTGATAATAAAAATATTCTTCAATTCAATATCATGAACTAGTTAGGGGAAAAGAACAAATGTTAAGGAGAAAATAAAGAACAGGGCACATAAAAATGCTAGGATATCTGGAGAAAGTCTCTTTCTTGTGACTTTTTAGGATATTGCAGTTAAAGGCTCTAAGAGAGGTCCTGACATTTTTGGTGAGTATAAGTATGAAAGGAAATCACACTGCTAGTTATTTGGGCTCTGGTCCAAATGAAATTAAGTCTGGAGTTGAATTTAGCTCATGGACCAGTGATTCCTCATCCCTAACCCAGACATCACTGATTTCTCTTCTAGAATTGGCTTGGAAATGAAATTGAGGTGATGGTGAGTACGGAAGAAGCCAAACGCCATCTGAATGATCTTCTTGAAGACAGAAAGATCCTGGCTCAGGATTTAGCTCAACTCAAAGAAAAAAAAGAATCTGGGGAGAATCCACCTCCTAAACTCCGTGTAAGTGCCTTTATGAAAGAAAAAATGTTACCAATAGTCAGACTCTGCACTCCCCAGAAATCCTCACTGCTTTGGAGGATTACTTTTCCTTTTAGTACTTCACCCTTGTTCCCACTATTCTTCTTTACAGAGGCGTACATTCTCACTTGCTGAAGTGCGTGGTCAAGTTTCAGAGTCAGAGGATTCTATTACAAAGCAGATTGACAGCCTAGAGACTGAAATGGAACTCAGGTAAGAGGACTATCACTAAGGCATTATAAAACCTTACTCCTGGAATCAAAAATAGAACCCATTGAGGCCGGGCATGGTGGCTCATGCCTGTAATCCTAACACTCTGGGAGGCCGAGGCAGGAGGATCACTGGAGCTCAGGAGTTCGAGATCAGCCTGAGCAAGAGTGAGACCCCACCTTTACAAAAGAAAAAAGAAAAAATTAGCCAAGCAACTAAAAATAGAAACAAAAATATTAGCTGAGGGTGGTGACACGTGCCTGGTAGTCCCAGCTACTCAGGAGGCTAAGGCAGGAGGATCACTTGAGCCCAGGAGTTTGAGGTTGCTGTGAGCTAGGCTGATGCCACGGCACTCTAGCCCGGGCAACAGAGTGAGACTCTGTCTCAAAAGAAAAAAAAAAAAAAAAACCATTGGCGAGGCACAGTGGCTCATGCCTATAATCCCAACATTTTGGGAGGCCAAGGTGGGAGGATCACTTGAGGTCAGGAATTCAAGTCCAGCCTGGGCAACATAGTGAGACCCTATCTCTACAAAATAATTTTTTTTAATTAGCCATACATGGTAATGTGTGCCAGTAGTCCCAGCTACTCAGGAGGCTGAGGTGGGAGGATCAATTGAACCTAAGATTTAGAGGCTGCAATGAGCTATGATCACACCACTACACTCCAGCATGGACAACAGAGCAAGACCCTGTCTCTTAAAAAAATAATAGAAAACTAACAATCAAGTGATTCAAAAGCCAGTTTTTCAAAAGCTTTGTGATGGTGGAAAAACAAAAGAAAATAACAATTTTTTGAACTGGAAATTTCACTAGACATGTTAGATACATTTTCTCATTCAGTTTCTTTGACACCCTGTGAGGTAAGTATTATTATTCTCACTTCAGAGATCTAAAATGAAGTTCAGCGATCTTAGGAAATTTGCAAAAGAGGCCAGGCGCAGTGACTCACGCCTATAATCCTAGCACTCTGGGAGGCTGAGGTGGGAGGATTGCTCAAGGTCAGGAGTTTGAAACCAGCCTGAGCAAGAGCGAGACCCCGTCTCTACTGAAAAATAGAAAGAATTTAATTGGCCAACTAAAAATATATAGAAAAAATTAGCCGGGCATGGTGGCGCATGCCTGTAGTCCCAGCTACTCGGGAGGCTGAGGCAGAAGGATTGCTTGAGACCAGGAGTTTGAGGTTGCTGTGAGCTAGGCTGACGCCACAGCACTCTAGCCCAGGCAGCAGAATGAGACTCTTGTCTCAAAAAAAAAAAAAAGAAATTTGCGAAAGATATTAATGGGCTAATAACAGAGCTAGGATTAAAAACCCAAGTCCAAGCTCTTTACAATACACTACAATTTTTAATGTAGTAGTATCTCTGAAATGTGGAACTAAGACCAGAATTTTAGAGGAACCCAAGAAATGATAATAGAAGAGCAACAACACAGGAGAACTTCAGAGATCATTAACAAAAGAGATATCATATAACATACAAGTAAAGTTATCACGAAAATTAATGAGATTAGTTAAGTGCATACCACAGTACTTGGCACATTAGAAATGCTCGGTGAATATCCTTCTCTCCCTCTTCCTGGTTCTAAGACCAGAAATTATGCCACACAGCCTCTCTAATCACTATTATTGCCTCTTAAGCAGTTTATGAAATCTAGAAGGAACAGAACTTTGACGGAAACTTTATAGTGTCTTAGGATAATAGAACTTTATTTTCCAGAAGACCTGGGGATCATTTAATTTGGTTTTAGCAATACATACTAGATGTTTATCTTTGGATACATCTATAAATCATTCAACATTTGAATTCCTGCTTTGTACTACACTGGATGCAATTGGGATATACAGAAAAAATGATGGCATTATCTTTGCTGTCAGGTGGAAATAGTATAATTACTCATAGTGGTATGCTAGAATCATTTGTTAAGATTTCAGGAATGTCTTAAACCATTGATGACTTACATTTGGTTATGGTGAGAGTATTTACACCACAGAAAAGGTACAAATCAGAGCTGATTTTTAAAGTGCTGTCGTTAAACATTTATCTGTATGCCACATGCATAAGTAAATGATTATGTAAATGTATGGCAGGTGCTAAGCCAATGGAATTAGACAGAAGTGAGTTTAATTAGGGGAACTTTCCTAAAGTTGATGAGACTTAAACTAAATTTTGAAATAGATAAGGGACATGAATTGTCAGAGAAGATAGGAAAGGGCCAATGACAGATGATTACTCTGAAGTGTTCTGTCCCACCTCTTCCAGAAGTTTTCCCTGACTCTTCATCCTTCACTAATCTTCCCCTTCTCTAAACTCTTGCAGAACTTAATATACTCAATTATGTGCTACAGAGGACATGTTATTTTTGTTTATTTATTTATTTTTTTAATTTTTTGTTCTTAAAAATTTTTTTTCTTTCTTTTTCTTTTTTTTTATCTTTTTTTTACTAGAATTCAGGAAGCAAATATTTTTGTATTTGTTTATTATTTTATGTTTTAGTTTTGTAAATCTAAAGACAAATTTTAAGCTTGTTGAAGGAAAGGACTACACGTTAGACCAGGGTTCTCAAAGTGTGGTCCGCAGACCCCTGGGAGTCTCCAGGAGCCTTTCAGGGAGTCCAAGCAGTCAAACCTATTTTCATAATAATATTAAGACGTTATTTGTTTACTATGTTGACATTTGCACTGATAGCGCAAAAGCAAAGAGCAGACTAAACTGCTGACACCCTAGGTTGAATGAAAGCAGTGGTACCAACCTGAGTCAGTAGTCACTGTATGCTTCACCACTGCACACTCTCAGTTTAAAAAAAAAAAAGCCAGTCTTAATTAAGAATGGCTTTGATAAAGCAGTAAAAATTGTTAATTTTATTAAATCTTGACCCTGAAGTTCATGTCTTTTTAATATCCTGTGTAATGAAATGGAAAGAACACATCATGCACTTCTGCTGCATGCTGAATATAATAATTGTCTCAAGAAAAGCATTATGTGATCAAGGCGTGAGCTCAACAGGCCTCTTTTTTCATGGAACATCATTTTTACTTGAGTGAACAACTGACAGACAAACTATGGTCATGCAGACTTGGTTACTTTGGCAGACATATTCTCAAAAACAAACAGAGTGAGCCTGTTGCTTTAAGGAAAATAATGGTCAATGTTTGTTACCAAAGATAAAATTTGAGCTTTCAAGCAAAATTTTAAATTTTGGAAAACTTGTATCTGCTACCATGAGCTTGACAGTTTTTCATGATTTTTCTGATAAGATCAGTAGTGATATTAGCAAGTATTTTTTAATATATTATATAATGAAATGTATTAACATTTGGAGGATCTGCATGACTCAGTGAACTAATATTGTCCAAATGACATGTTACAGAACCATGTATAGTTTTGTAAAAGATCCATTCAGATTGCAAGATAGGCCAATGAATTTTAATGTAAGAGTACAAAAAGTTTATTAATAATAGTCTGAGATTCCACATTGCAACTAACTTTTAAGGAACTACCACTTGTTGCATTTTGGTGTAGTATCAAAGAAGACTGTCCACAATTATCTGAAAAGGCTATTAAAATACTCTTCCCTTTTCCATCTGCATATCCATGTGAGGCCAGATTGTCTTCATTTACATCAACTAGAACAACATATCACAAAAGATTGAATGCAGAGGGAGATGTGAGAATTCAGCTGTCTTCAACTAAGCCAGACATTACAGAGATTCGCAAAAATGTAAAATAATTCCATTCATCTCACTAAATTATTTTGTTTTGGAAAATGTTATTTTTTATAAAATATGTTAATGTATAATGGGTTTATTATTTTAAGTGAATTAATAAGTATTTAAATTGTTCTCAGTTTTACTTCTAATACTATAAATTTCTATAGGTATAACACATGTGAGTAGAATTTCTTAGAGGTGCTCAATAATTTTGAAGAATGTAAAGGGGTCCTGAGCCCCCAAAATTTGAGAACTGCAGTCTTAGATTAATTTTATAACCAACTTCCTTATAGTACCTAACATAGCACTGCATATTAAACACATGCTGATATGTTCCCTCTCATTAGACACAGAACAAATTTGAGAAGAAAACTATTAATGAAACTGAAATATTGTGCAGACCTTGGTCTACTAGGCCATACTACATCAGAAAGACCATACTAGATCAGGAAGCTATAACCAGGATTAGAGTATATACTTTTATTAGAAATTTCTTGGTCCTGTGGCAAGCACTTCAAGATAACTTCTCACAATACCAGCCATAGGTGTCAGTTTGGTATTTGATTCTAGCAAAGAGCAGCTACCTGTTTGTTCTTTTGAGATTTTTTCCTTCTCCAACCTGAATCTTATCCTTACATAGGTGGGCCCAACCATATCACAGTCTGAGCCTATATGGCCTGAAGACAAAGTTACATTATAGCCAATCCCCTACAATAAAAGCCTTAGTATAATAAATCTTTCTACATTCCACCATATGACCCATTTATTTCAACCAATATTTAATAAAATAAAACCATTTGGATGGTCTCTTGGAGTCCCTTTGTAAGAGGTTTTGAGATACTATATAAAATCCTAACTGGATGACTCAACCATTCTTCAAATGATATTAAACTAATAGCTCCATCTATAAAATTATTTGAGGTTTCTCCTTAGAGCTCTTCCCCCTTCTCCTTGATGTTGAGGCTACTCACAATAAAGCTCACTGTTTCTTTCCCTGAAGGAGTGCTCAGATTGCTGACCTACAGCAGAAGCTGCTGGATGCAGAAAGTGAAGACAGGCCAAAACAACGGTGGGAGAATATTGCTACCATTCTGGAAGCCAAGTGTGCCCTGAAATATTTAATTGGAGAGGTAAACATCACTCTTCCTACCAGCAAGTAGGAGTCCGGTTGTGTAGGTTGAAATAAGATGTTAACCTTGGAATACTTTCATATTGTTACTGCTACTTTTCATGGTAGAAACCCCAATGACACTAACATTAGAGAGAAAATTTAGTGGGTAAATGTTCGTGTAAACAACTACAGGCCAATCACTTATGAAAATATAATATGACTCGCAAATTGATACCCATTGTGCCTGGCATATAGCAAGCATTTAATAAATGTTAGCTGTTGTTATTAGGAAAAGACCAGGATGCCATAGTGGGTCACTGGCTAAACATAAACTATTATATTATACTACTTTCTAAAACACCTATGAGATGTATATTCAAAAAGTTTAAGATACAATCTTGAAAAGGGAAAACCTAAGCATCTTTTGACATAAAAATTCATGTTAAGGCTGGGCATGGTGGCTCATGCCTGTTATCCTAGCACTTTGGGAGGCCGAGGCAGGGGAATTGCTTGAGGCCAGGAATTTGAGACCAGTCTGAGCAAGAGTGACATCCCATCTCTACCAAAAAAGAAAGGAAAGAGAAATTAGCTGGGTGTGGTGGCACATGCCTGTAGTTCCAGCTACTTGGAAGGCTGAGACAGGAGGATCACTTGAGCCCAGGAGCTTGAGGTTTTAGTGAGCTATGCTGATGCCACTGCACTCTAGCCCAGGTGAGAGAACAAGACCCTTAAAAAAAAAAAAAAAAAGATTCATTTTAAGGTAAAGCCATCTTCACTGACCTTAAAATTATATGTCATCTTACATTGTCACAAGAGGAATGAAAGTTGATCACCTCTGGCAATTGAGGCATTTTCACTCAAGACAAACATACAAACTCCAAATCCAGAAGTTTGAACAATGTTACCCTTCGTATATTTTTGTGTTGGGTTAGCAGATTTGTTCCACTAAGGAAATTCTGATTAGTTTGCGAACACTGATATTTACAATATTCACGATTTGGGCTAGTAGTGAAAGTAAAATTAGGCAAATGTAGTCTGAAAAGCCAGATCTGCATTCTCAGCTAATGTATCTACGAGTTCTGACATGTGAATACAGACATTCTGAAATGGGACATAATTAGCCATAAGGGTGTGTCCTGTGGATTTCTCTTTAAAATTAAGGAAGAACTTCTTAAATATCAGAATTTGGAGTTGTCAGATACTGTTTGTGTTAGGTTTACTCTTGCCTTGAGGCAGAGCAAGAAATAAAATGACCTTAGCAGTGGCTTCTAGCCCCAAGATATGTATCTCAACAGAAATAAGGACTCTTAGCCTGGGAATTGAACAGTAATGTTGTTACTATTCAGTGTTAGAATCTATATGACATGAAAAAATAAGAATGAACTTAGACATGGAGAGACTTGTCGCAGACCATTTCAAGAAAGCTAATATTTTCCTACCTAATGAATGGGGGAGGGAGGAAAGTTGTCATTTTCCATATAAACTGATCTTCTTTTATCCCTTCCAGCTGGTCTCCTCCAAAATACAGGTCAGCAAGCTTGAAAGCAGCCTGAAACAGAGCAAGGCCAGCTGTGCTGACATGCAGAAGATGCTGTTTGAGGAACGAAATCATTTTGCTGAGATAGAGACAGAATTACAAGCTGAGCTGGTCAGAGTGGAGCAACAGCACCAAGAGAAGGTAAACTCTAACAAGCCAAGAAGCTTTACGGAGAAACTAGCATTGCCTTTTGTTGTTAGTTAAAAAATGTAGTGGGGGTATGAAGTTTCCTTCAAAAGACCATGTGGTCTTTTTCAAATTTTGCAAATATGAAGAAACCTGAAGCAGACAAGTGACTTGTCTGAGTTTACACATACCGGTGACAATCTCTGTTAGCCTCCAACTTGAATACTAACGTTAACATGCTGAGAAACATCGGTGCTAGGCTTACTACTTCAAGCTATGAGAGCAAAAGATAACAATTTTACTTCTAAATCACAAAAGTCACCTGGATCACTGCTTGAACTAAGTCAAAATTCCTTTCCCCCTTGTTCTTTAATACTGCCCACTGGGTTGTGTCTTTCTCTAGGTGCTGTACCTTCTCAGCCAACTGCAACAAAGCCAAATGGCAGAGAAGCAGCTAGAGGAGTCAGTCAGCGAAAAGGAACAGCAGCTGTTGAACACACTGAAGTGTCAGGTTTGATGACAAGGGAGAGGTCCCCAGAGATGGGTTTCATAGGCCTGACTGAGAATCCAGTCTCATTTAGATCATTGTACTTGTGGCAAAGAGTAATTAAGTGCTAAAAAAAAAAGTTTATAATGGTAGCCTCTACTGTCTTTGGCCCTATTTGGTCAAGTTGGTGGCACTTAGAGTATAGCCACACATAGGAATAACCTCATTTTTGGTACCAAAACAGCAGTAAATACTCCATACCAGACTTTGAGGCCTCCTGGTTCTTTTCCTCAACCTTGAGCTCTGAAGAGTTGAGGAAGTGAAATCATCCAGTAGTTACTTAGCATCCTAGGGACATTCAGCTCTATCTTTCTTTTCTTTTTCTTTTTTTTTTAAGACAAGCATAAAAATGAGGTTTGTTGAGGAGAGCAAGATAGGATTATAGAGCAAAAGGTTTACAGAGTGAGATACATACGCCACAGATGACAACTGGACCCATTGTTGCAGGAAAGAGAGAGAAAGGACAAAAAGGCCAACTCCATCTTTCTGAGCTTGTTCTTCTGAGCTGAGACCTGACATGTTTGTGAAATGCCCGGGGTCTAAAATTCTTCTAGAGGCTAGGAACACCACACCCTTTAGTAACATGTTGCAGCACTATTTTAGTCCAACTTAGAATCTTTTTCCTGACCCATCAGTTTCCTTGGCACCTCCCATCTAAGACATAACCAAGCTAGTTAAGGTTGTATACATGAATCTGTCTGTCTTAAGCGCCAGGAAGTTTAATCAAGTTCCTTAGAGTGGCACATAAACTGCCTAGTCTATGCTGAGAAGGGTGAACAGAAGCATCTATAGACTTCAAGGAAACAGAACTAATTTTCTATGAGTTTCTTAATCAGAATCCTGAGGTGAAAGGGGATATGAAATAGAGAATGGAAAAGAATAAAGAAGGCTTTTAGGACAGATCCCATGGTCCCTACAAGTGTGGTCAGAGCTGCTGGGGAGCATTGGAATAGAAGTGGCATTCAGGGTACCTAGGAACTGGGAATCAGACATCTTTCTGGGTGCCAATGCCTGCTGTGCAAAAACCATCTGCTGCCAGCAACTTGGCAGCAGTATGTTTTCATCTATGTGAGTTGTTTGGTAACCCACATGTAATGCCCAAAATAACCCCACATATCACTGCACTATCTGGAAATAGGATGAAGAACTTGAAAAGATGCGAGAAGTGTGTGAGCAAAATCAGCAGCTTCTCCGAGAGAATGAAATCATCAAACAGGTAATACAGTTTCCCATTCACTTGATGAGCCCTGGGAGGCCCTGCTGCTACTGAGGCTAGCTCTTGGGAGCAACCCTCAGTATGGTGACTGGGCTCTATTTTATGAGGTCTACATTGAGTTTCCACGTGATATAGTTGTATACATTTCAAAGTGATGTAAACACAAGTTTTAAAATTTGCCCTTTTCTGAACCTAATATTATTGATGTTGGAAAGTGGGTGCCCTTCAACCTATGCTACTGTAACCCACCTCACTTTACTGTGGTTTAAAATTGAGCTAGCTTAGGTCTGGAATCTTTGTGTTTTAGCCATGAACACTCCCAGAAGCTGCTCTGCACTTATACACTTTGTCTCTTTTTTTTTTTAATAGAAACTGACCCTCCTCCAAGTAGCCAGCAGACAGAAACATCTTCCTAAGGATACCCTTCTATCTCCAGACTCTTCTTTTGAATATATCCCACCTAAGGTAAAATGTTCATTGCCTGTGATACCTTTGCATAGCCCAGGTTTGGGGTGAGTGTGCTAAAATCACCTTTTATAAGAGATTGAGAGTTAAAATCTCAAATTCTAGCATCTCAATTTTCCCTGGAGTCCTAGGTAAAACTACAATACAATCCTAAGGAAAATAGGCATTCTCCCTCCTCAGAAGGCTGACTTTTGCCGCACACTGACATTATCTAACATAACTGAGGAGGAGGAACAGGAGAAAAGAACAATAATGTTCAGCCGTCCATCCAAAGATACTTATCTCATCCTATCATGAGTTCGCCCTTCCTCCCTCAGATTGCTCAGCCTTCAGTTTCTGTCCCTTCAAAGACTCTGTGAAGCCAAAGGCTAAAGCAGGTTTTCTTCTGATTGGTAGAGCCAAGTGGGGTATATGTGAGGGAGTCTGAAATCTCTGCTCTGAGAATATAGCTGGCAACAGCTACTGGGAAGATATTATGCATATGTATTTTTTAAATTTTTATTAAATAAATGTTCCAAACTTTTTTTTTTAAGCCAAAACCTTCTCGTGTTAAAGAAAAGTTCCTGGAGCAAACCATGGACATCGAGGATCTAAAATATTATTCAGAGCATTCTGTGAATGACCATGAGGATGATGATGGTGACGGTGATGATGGGGATGATGAGGAATGGAAGCCAACAAAATTAGTTAAGGTGTCCAGGAAGAACGTCCAAGGGGTAGGAGCTAGCTCTTCAACTCTGTCAGAAGTTCTAATCATTAATATTCACTGCTGCTGGGATAGCTTTCTGAATCTAGGAATGTGCTGGCCCCATATCCTTTGGATTCCATTCAAAGGACACTTTGGATCCCATTCAAAGACTCTACTAAGCGGTGGCTTTTGGGCCAGCTCTGTGTAGAACCTGGGGCTAATAGAGAGGGCTGCCTGAGTGTACAAGTTGGCTCTCTTCATGTTTTCAGGTTCTTACCAGTCTGAATAGGTAATGTACCATACCATTTCATTGAGGCTGATTCCAAAGTGACCATAAAAATCCTTCATATTTTTATAGAAGTTTACAGTTTACAAACCATTCTCATACATTATGTCTTTTAATCATCGCAAAAAAATCCAGTAAGGTATTTATTATTTGCATTTTACAGATGGGTCTCAAATCCATAGGAGGGAAACAACCTTGACATAAAACTAAGTGACAGTCAGGACTTGAAACCAAATATTCTGACTCCAAGTCCAGTTTGTTTCCACCACACTATCATCATGTCAGTGAAAACTGCAGACCCGAAGCTAAGTGGGTACTCTGTCTTCCTTGCCTACTAAAGTGATTTTGCTCACCAGACTGAGGGGCAAAGGGAATTACAGGAAAAGCTAATAATTAAGATCAAACACACCAAGTTAAAGCTAGTTAGGGACAATCTGACTTAGGCATGCTTTATTTACTTACACGATGATAGTCCTACATAATTATCAAACCTAAATGTTTTACATTGAAACATTAACTTCCCAGACACTACAGTTCACCACCACTACCCGAACTGTGCCCTGTAGCCACATTCCACTTAAACAGTTCACAAATTACCTTAGCTGGTTTCCTAGAAAGTTTCTTTATTTGATTAGCTAATAGTTCACCATATGGGGAACTAAGCCTTGTAAGGCCACAACACCAGAACAAAGAAAGTCACAAAGTATAGACAGCCATGGTAGTCAGAGTCATCAGGAATACAATATATCATGTGCTCAGAGTTGGACTAAGAACTCATCCTTAGCCTCAGAGAGTTTATAATCTAATGGGAAAACAAGGCAAAGAATAGATGCATACCATAGAACCTCAGTATATTCATCTCAGGGAAATGGACGGGGGGCATTTTTTGTTTTATTTAGAGACAGGGTCTCTCTCTGTTGCCCAGGCCGGAATGCAGTGGTACAATCCTGGTTTACTGTAAACTCAAACTCCTGAGCTCAAAGCATCTTCCTGCCTCAGCCTCCCAAGTAGCTGGGACTACAGGCCATGCCACCATAACCAGCTAATTTTTTGTTTGTTTTTTGTAAAGACATTGTCTCACTATGTTGCCCAGGCTGGTCTTGAACTCCTGGCCTCAAGTGATCCTCTAACTTCAGCCTCCCAAAGTGTTGGGATTATAGGCATGAGCCACTATTGCTGGCAAGGACTGAGGGGTTTTTAAGAGTGACTATAAAGCCAAACCAAGGAGGTATAGCTTAGGAAGATGCCATGAAAGAAGTGACGATTGCTACATTATAAGACAAAAAGGGAAATAAAGTCTGGGAAGCAACTGGGAGAACATTTCTGGCACAATGAATAGCATATTGCAAAGACTTGAAGATGGTAGAGAAACAGAGGGTTCGGACACTTGGAGAAAATGGGGCAGAATGTGTCTGTCTTTCATTTGCTTGACAAGCATTTATGGATGCTCTACTGTGGTTGAAGTGGAGCGCATGAGCTGAATGTAGATTAAAAGGTCAGTTAAGTATTAATAATAAGAGGCAGAGTTGAGAAGTACATACAGAAACAAATGGTAGAGGACCTAAAACCTCTGGAAAGGAGTTTCCAAATGTGAAGCAAATGAGTATACTTGTCCTCAAGGAAAGCTTGATGTATTATAGCACTGTTGCTCTAAGCTTAAAAGGGAAATATAGAAGTACAGCAAATATTGCAAGTAAATAATATTTGCTATCAATGATAAATGTTATTTCTAAAGCAATGAGAGATGATTCTTTTCTAGGCTTTTCCCCAATTTTATAATTTGGGAGGTGAATATAACTGGATTTTAAGGGGAGCAAGTTGGCCTAAAATCTACTTTCTCCCTTTTGGCAACCTCAAAGTACATGGATGTTTTGACTGCATGTAGACACATTTCCTATAGACCTTGATGCTTTGCATGAAGGCCATCTTTATTATTATTGCTTGAACCCAGTTGCAGGCTGGTATTATTAGGTGACTACAAAGGAGATTGCAGCAAATACTAAAATGATGACTTGTCCAGAGTTAATGGCTTCCTCACTCAGCCACATATCCTGTATGTACTAAGGAGATGCTAAGGGGTAGGTCGTGCTATAGTAGAAAAAGTAATAACTTAGATGGCAGATAGACATGGGTTCTAGTCTTGAGTTTGCCACTGATTTATTGGGTGACCTTGAGCAAGTCACTTAATCTCCCTGGGCCTCAGATTCCTTAGCTATGCAATAAAGGGACTAGATTAGAATAGATGACATATAAAGTCCCTTCAAGGGCTAATATCTTGAGTCAAAGTAATAGTCAACGTATAAATGGTTGGCTAGCACTCGTGTTGATAAAAAAAGAGAAAAAAATTTAAAAAGGTTTTAGTAATACTACCTTTATATGATGTTATGCGGTATCTGAGAAGTTAGAAGGAATATATGCAAAAACACCTTGTGAAGGATAAAATATCATATAAGTATTATTATTAAAGCACTGTAAGCATTTTATAAATATTCTCATCTGTCACCTTTGGCAGAAAAAAAAGCAGCAGGTATTCTTGTCTCTGCCTTACTCTTTATGTTAAAATTTGACCAGATCTTATCCTTCTGAGATACAGGGTAACACTATATAGTCAGTGCTAGGAGAATTACAGACTAAAGCAGTAGTTCTCAACCCTAGCCACACATTGGAATCCCCAA
>VBSM01000937.1:865990-884683 GCA_008086735.1 Cheirogaleus medius | reverse complement strand
GCGATCCGCCTGCCTCGGCCTCCCAAAGTGCTAGGATTACAGGCGTGAGCCACCGCGCACAGCCCCAAGAGAGCTTTTAAACATGGAGCCTGGGACCCCACTCCTAGATGTTCTAATTTAATTGGCCCGAGGTAGGACCTGGCCTTTTTGAAAAGCTCCCCAGAGATTTCTTATGTGCAGCCAGGGTTGGGAACCACTGGCTTAAGGAAACCCCAGAGGTCTTTTGGCTGTATTTTGCACTCTTTATAAAGAATCCCTCTATTACTTCTCAATAAGGTGCTGAGACATGCTGGTGGGTTGCCAGTAGTTGTGATACACACCCCCACACACACACACATACATGTATATTTGCAGTTATGTCTGTGGTAAAGTCACACTTCCGTTCTAACATTCTGATCTGCTTCCTGGCGTGAGAGAGAATAGGATAAAGTTACAGCTTGGGCACGTGGCATGTGACTATATCTGTCATGTGTGTCATGACTATTATATAATACCACTACTAGGTGTTTATGTAGCCTCTGTTTGCTTGAAGAGTTCTAGTAGGGGGAAGCTGGCGGTCTCTTGGGGCAGCCCATTGTATTCCACTAATTGTTAAAAAGTTGTCCCTTATTTAGCTGAAATGTGCTGTCCTATAAATCATCCAAATGAGTCTTGGCTATGTAAAAGTCTAATCATTTTTCTTTATGACAGCCCTTCAGATACTGTTCTCATGATAGTATCCCTTTGGATAAAATCGAGAAACATGGACAGGGTAACAGAGCATGTTTGAAGCATTTAGATGAATTTGCAAATGGCCAAAGGACCATACCCAGGCTATAGCAATCAGTAGATCCGTGTCATCCCGGTGAGGTATCCCTAGGACATGTTATAGAACTCTATCTTTTTGGCTGGGTACGGTGGCTCACGCCTGTAATCCTAGCACTCTGGGAGGCCAAAGCGGGCGGATCGCTCAAGGTCAGGAGTTTGAAACCAGCCTGAGCAAGAGTGAGACCCCGTCTCTACTAAAAAAAAAATAGAAATTAATTGGCCAACTAAAAATATATAGAAAAAATTAGCCAGGCATGGTGGCACGTGCCTGTAGTCCTAGCTACTCGAGAGGCTGAGGCAGAAGGATCACTTGAGCCCAGGAGTTTGAGGTTGCTGTGAGCTAGGCTGACGCCATGGCACTCTAGCCCAGGCAACAGAGTGAGACTCTGTCTTAAAAAGAAAACAAAAAAAACTCTATCTTTTGCCCTGACATAATCAAAGCGGCAAAGGTTTTTTTGTTATCACAATGTCTAGTGCTGGCAAGGGTGACTAAGATGGGCATTCCTGTCTATTGCTATTAGGAATGTAAATTGGTATACTTTTCTGGAAGGCAACTTGAAAAGGTGTATCAATAGCCTTTAAAATGGTCCTATCCTTTGACTCAGTAATTATATGCATAGGAATTTATACTAAGGAAATAGTCATTGGTATGTAAATAGATTTATTCATTCAACAAATCTTTTCCAAGCGCCTGTGTGCCAAGCACTATTCCTAGGTGCTGAGAATACAATCAACAAGACAGGTAAGTCCCTTGCCCTCATGAAACTGACATTCTTATGAAAGGAGACACACAATAACCAGAAAAACAAATAATTTTAGATGGTGATAAGAGAAAAAGAAAAAATATATAGTGAAGTCATAAAGAATGATGGGGTGGGAAAAGAGCACTTTAGAAAAGTGCTTGAGAGAGGCCTCTCTGAGGAGGAGATATCTAACCTGAGATCTGAACAAAGTGAAGAGCAAGTCAGGAAAAGAATCAGAGGAAGAACATTTGAGGAAAGGGGAACAGCAAATGCAAAGACCTCAGCTCAGTGTCTCAAGGAACAGCTAAAAAGGCCAGTGTGGCTAGAGTGTATTAAGAAGTAGGAGAGTGTAGCACAAAGTAAAGTCAGAGGGGTAGTAAGGGGCCAGATTTTGGAGGGTCTTGTCAACTACAGTATGCTTTAGATTATATTTATGTAGAAGGATATTCACTGCAAGATGAATTATAATAGTGAACAATTTCTTTCAAACAATCTTAATAGTTAACATTAGAGGACTGGTTATATAAATTGACATATCTACATATGAAATATACACAACTATTAAAAATCATATTTTTGATTTTTCAAATTTTATAAAGTGATCTATATTATTCTTATAATCAGAAACAAAGATGTTATCATGGTTTCTTTTACCTTCACAACTACAGAACAATGCTGATGGTTCTCATATGGAAAAGACTTAAGGACTTGAATTTGACTGTAAACTCAGAATGAATCCACAAAGATGTGACAAGAAAAAAAAAGCAATTGTCGTTTTAGGCCTCATTAATAGGACTAATAACAAGGGAAGGTCTATAACAAGGGAAGTGTTTGTCACAATCCACTTGACAATGGTCACACCACATTTAGAAAGTTGTACTCATTTCCGGATCTCACAATTAAAGATGAACTTTGACAAATTGGTATACAGTTGAGGTAGTGAGGATACTTGGGAACCATGTCATGTGGCGAATCACTGAAGGAACTATATTTATCTTTGAGAGGATTTGGACAGAGGAGGACTGGGGAGTAAAAATTATACTCAGGGTTTTGAATGACTGTGCTATAAAAGTGGGGTTAAACTGATTCCATGTCATTCCAGATGGCAGAATTGAGTCCGTGGTTAGAAGTTATGTAGAAACTATTATCATCTCAGGATAAATAGAGCTTCAGATAATTAGACCAGGGATGTTAGAAAGGGGCTTCATACATTAAACGAGGCTTTAAATGGCCACTGAGGTCTCTTCTGACTTTAACCCTTTAACCTGTGAGCTCTGCCACCTCTATCTCTTTCAAGCCAAACTATCCCACTTTCTTCCATCATTTCTCTTTTAGTGTTGTTTCGTATAATTCTGGTCACCCACTTCTTTTTTGTTTAATGTCCTCTTTATTAAACACATATACACACTGAACTCCTAAATGTATACACAAGAAAACATGCTTATTGATTAAATGGGTTTAATACATGGAAAGTCCTTATAACAGTGCCTGGCACACCTTAATGCTAGCTATCACTGTTGCAGCCTTGTTTATAAGAGTGAAAAATGGCACTATCAGCAGAATGGACAAATTGTGGCAAATTTCTAAAGTGAAAATGAATGGGACTGGAGCTACATGTATCAACATATAATAAGATGCCATTTCTATAAAGTTTAAAAACATGTAAGACAATTCCCTAATTTTTTTTTTTTTTTACAAAAACTCATATATGGTAAAAGACATGCATAGGAATGATAAACACCTAATTCAGGAGATTATTTATCCCTGGAAAGGAGGGAGGCAAATGGGATCAGGAAAGAGTACACAGGAGACCTCAATTATATGTGCATTTTACTTATTAAGGGGAGTGGTGTGGACATGAGTGGATTTTATTATTATTATTATTATTATTCTCTATGCTTTTGTATGCACGGAAAAAATTACAGTGCCCTAAGATAGGATGCATTATTTCACATGGGGTCCAACTAAGCCAGGGTACAGTGAAATGATTGCTCCCCATATTTTCTGAACTCCAAATTTCTGCCTGACTGCATTTGCTTTTGGACAGCCATTTAACACTATTGACTCACAGAACTTGCTCACACCTCAGATCCCTAGGCCCTTTTTGCACAAACTACTTTTAAGCTAGATTACGCCCCCCTATTGTATTTATATGGCTGATTTAGGGGGAACCTAAATACCAAACTTATGTTTATACCTGTTGTATCCTTTCTTTCTACTTTTAGCCCATAAGTCTAGCCTGTCAAAATATTTTTTAATTGTGATTCTGTTATCTTAATCATCCTTCCAGTTTTGTGTCATTGTTAAAGCTGATAAAAATGCCTGCCTTGTAGACTGGTTATGAGATTCAAATGAGATTTTGTATTTTATATATATGAAAATACTCTGAAAACTATACAGTGCTATCAAATGTAAAGGATTTTGTTTCATATCATCAGTGATTGATTAAAATGTACTGAGGACAAAACGGGAAAAATGTTGAAATGTGAGTTGGATGAAAGTACAGTTAGGTAGATCTAAAAATATCAAGCAACTATACTCAGTCCTTAAATATACCTAAGTGTGCTACCATCCAGTTCACAGTTCTCTTTGCCCATAAAATTGTCATAAGACAATTTGTCTTATTGTCAGTTGCCTTGCATTGTTATGGTATCCCTCTGATCTGTCCTTTAAGTATACTATCCAAAAAAGAAAATGGATTTTTCTGGCAAGACTTGTTCTATGGTAAACCTATGGTGGTTCTTGATGATCATTGTTCCACTAAAGAAGAGAGGACTGAGGAGACTGAAGCTTGGTAAAGATGATGGTACTTTCCGTGTTTTCTAGAAAGGCTTGTAAGGAAACTTACAAGGAAGGGTACTTTAAACTAGTCTTCTAACCCTTTCAGTAATACGTCTTTCTGCCTATCTGTTTTGCAGTGCTCCTGCAAGGGCTGGTGTGGGAACAAGCAGTGTGGGTGCAGGAAGCAAAAGTCAGACTGCGGCGTGGACTGCAGCTGCGACCCCACAAAGTGTCGCAACCGCCAGCAAGGCAAGGTAGGACCGGTGCTGTTTCCTCTCACCATCCCTTCAAACCTCCCACTAGTTTCCGCCCCTTTTTTCTGCCTTCCATCCTGAAACATGGAGTATCCTGCACAACCCTTCCTACCTTTCTCCTTCCCTCTGCACCCAGAAAAAGAGACATTTCATTTCCCAATCCTTCTTCCTTACTGCTAGCCTGTCCACATGCCCCCTTCAGAAACCACAGCTTTTCCCAGGAGATTCCCGGGTATACAGCTCCCCACCCCCAGCCTTGGCTGTAAAGTTTCTGTAGAATTTCTGAAGCAGAACAAGAAACAAGAAAACAGGCATTTACAGGCATATAGATACACAGGATCAAACTAGTCCAAAGGCTTAGCTGGAACTCTAAGGGCCACGTGCTGAGGTGGCAGCTTCCAAGAAGGAAGTTAATCCTTCTGACATCTTGAGACATTAGTTACTTAGAACCTCTCCATGGGAACCAGCTATTCCATGGCTCTAGGAAAAGACCTACAGGAACCAGGCCTTTCTAATAGTCACTGTTGTGAATCAAGTTAACATAGCTGTCCTAACATTGCTCCCGGGAATAGCAAACTCAGGGAAACAAAATGTGCCCTTAGAAGAGCAGCACCAAGCAGGTCAGATCCCTGTACTTGCCTTATACCTACCTGTGCCCATGGCAAAGCATGCATTGCTACCGCTCTCAATGTGATATACAGTAAGTCTCCAAGCACAGCCTAATGATCACTCATCATGCATTTCTTGAACATCTGCCTGTGAACAGTTTTTCTGTGCATCTTCTATTAAAAAGATTTCTAAGTTAGTAGGCATCAGAAGACTAAAGTGGCAAGCTAGAAGTCAGGCTAAGAACTGTAGAAGTAGCAGAGACCTTAAGTATTTTCTATTTCCAAGGTTTTTCAATTTGGATTCTAGAGTCATGCGGGAGCTCCATGAAAGGGCCTCCTGGCAGAGGGGTGTGGCCTGAGGTTGTTCAACTCCACTTTAATCAAAGCAACTTGGGATTCTTCTTAGGATTTCAATTGTTAAAACCACTTACCTAGTCCAATACTTCCATTTTACAGAGATGTAAACTAAGACCCAGAGATAAGCTTAAGCAACTCGCCTTATATTACACAGCTGGTCAAGACAACTAAGATTAGGCCTCAGGATTCCTGATGCTTAATCCAGCTCTGTTTCCATGACAACAGGCTATAATTCTAATCCCAGCTCTACTGCAGAGTCACCTTGTTACCTGAACAACTTCTGTTTCTTGGACTCAGTTTCCTTATCTGAAAGGAATACTAATACAGGCAAACACCCTATAGGGGTGCTAAAAAGGATATTGCAGATTGTAGATATGAGAAGTTTAATCAAAGAAATGACCAAGGTTTGGCCTTGGTTTTTTTTGTTTGTTTGTTTGTTTTAAGACAGAGTCTCACTCTGTTGCCCGGGCTAGAGTGCCGTGGCATCAGCCTAGCTCACAGCAACCTCAAACTCCTGGGCTCAGGTGATCCTCCTGCCTCAGCCTCCCGAGTAGCTGGGACTACAGGCATGCGCCACCATGCCCGGCCAATTTTTTCTATATATATTTTTAGTTGGCCAATTAATTTCTTTCTATTTATAGTAGAGACGGGGTCTTGCTCTTGCTCAGGCTGGTTTCGAACTCCTGACCTTGAGCCATCCACCCGCCTCTGCCTCCCAGAGTGCTAGGATTACAGGTGTGAGCCACCGCGCCCGGCCTTAGCCTTGTTTTAAACCTTGCCTCGTGAAATGTCTTTTGCTGCTATCCTACCTGGTCCTTTGCCTTCAGAGGCTGCCTCCAAGCAGGG
The DNA here is from genome assembly GCA_008086735.1 of Cheirogaleus medius. Lineage (NCBI taxonomy): Eukaryota > Metazoa > Chordata > Mammalia > Primates > Cheirogaleidae > Cheirogaleus > Cheirogaleus medius. The sequence continues at coordinate 878,287 of VBSM01000937.1, read as the reverse complement.
CCTCCCTAAGGCTTGCTTAGACTGACTGACTAATCAGACACTCAGAGCTGTTACCTCACTGGTCAAAGGGGAGCAGACTTATTTTGTAACCCTGGGAGCCAAATTTATAATATGCCTGTCTGCTTGATTTTTAGGATAGCTCGGTCACTATTGAGCGGACCCAGGATTCTGAAGGCTCCTTCAAACTGGAGGATCCCACAGAGGTGACTCCAGGAATGAGCTTCTTCAACCCTGTCTGTGCCACTCCCAACAGCAAGGTAGGCAGGTATTAGAAAACTGTATTAGCGTCCTTCTCTACGTTAGCTATGACAGACCAGTGGGAGAAAGGCATTTGGGGTAAAAGTATAATCCACTTGCTGGGAACTGGGAGTCAGGCACAGACTAGAGTTTATTTATTTTTTCATAGAGCAATCTTAGGGGACAACTCATACTACTGAGAATATGTCAAGCATTTGCAATGACTTGGCTGGGCTGAGCTTCTGCCCCTTTCCAAGGTCTATTCATACCTGCCTCTGTCCTCCCTAGATCCTGAAAGAGATGTGTGATGTGGACCAGGTGCTGCTAAAGAAGACTGCCCCAGTTCCCTCCTCCTTTGACCTCCCTGAGTTGAAATATGTAACAACAGAATCCCAAGAAAATAAGGCTCCAGGGAAAAAAAAGAAACGAGCTCTGGCCAGCAATACCAGCTTCTTCTCTGGCTGCTCCCCTATCGAAGAAGAGGCTCACTGAAGTTGGAGTCATCATCTCTACCCCTAGTCTGGCTTGGAAGATGCTTTCAGGTTGCAGCCGGAAGGGGTTTTTTTAATGACTTCTCTGGATTTCAGGTTTCTTGCTGTTGAAAAAAGGGACAGAGTGTTATGGAAAGAAAAGTAACCTTTGTTGGACGTTGGCCCTCAGTCTCCAGCGCCAGACTACTACTCTCTCTTCTCCAGAAGTGTGCTAAGCCACCTACTGAAGAGAGAACAACTGACCTTCCTAATGACTCATCAGAAACCAGTCCCCAGTACAATCTAGCTCTTTCTTATTTGTGAGTAGTTAAGGCTCTTTCACCCCACCTCAGGAATGGGGTTGGGATCTTTCCTTTCCTGCCCTGACCCTCTCTGGATTTTAAGTGTTCTAATAGTACATTCAATTATCTGCCATTTTACTGAAGTAAATGAATTATTTGTAAATGTTAAGTAAGTAAATAAACCTTAGCCCATCTGTTCGGGAAGATCCTTCTGTGCTGGAGGGAGAAATAAAATTTCAATCTGCATTCCTCAGCCCCTGGGAAAGATATTAAGGAGATCCATTGCAAGTACCTGAGCACACCCCCCCTTCTTGTGGCTGCCCTCTTTCCAAGAGTATAGTATGGAGCATAATGTGTGTCTTTATGTTGCTTTGCTACCCTAGGAAATTGGAATAATGCTAGTAAGGCCAGCGGCCTGACCTCCACTGTAGAACTTGCCTCGCCTCCAGATTTGAGAGGAGAAATCAATTTACTAAACATCTCCATGTTCCTGCCACAATTTTATTTGCTCCTCACAAAAACAGCTCAAGGTAGATAGGTGTCCTTGTTTTACAGATGAGGAAACTGGAGTACAAAAGAAGTTAAGTAACTTATCTAGAGTCACGAAGTTCGTGAATAATAGAGCTAGGATTTGAACCCAGACCTAACATCCAAGCTCCTGTGTGACTCTCTAGAGTGCCAACAGCGGCAGTTCCTAAAGCCCTGTAGCCTGATTTCTTGGTGTAGGAGGGGCATTGGGACCACACTGCTGTCTAAGCCCAGGACAAAACAGCACGGCTCCTTGCTTTCTCCTTCGACAGGGGAGAGGCTTACTCCTTACTATGCATCAGGGTTCTCCCTATGCATCATGGTTCTCCGTCTCTGCTTAAAGCTAAAAGGGGGCCGGCGCTGGAATGCTATACACAGGCTGCCCTGGGCTTCATATCCATGAATTCTGAATCCCAGACTCCTTCTCCCAAAAAAACCTCACAAACCATCCCCAAGAACTCAGAAGCCACGATTTCTCTAGAATCCACCAGAGTCCAAGCAAAGGAAATTGAACAACAACCTGCCTAGAAGGAAGTCTGCAGAGGACGAGGTGACCCGCTGGTCCTCCCTGGCCTCCTGCCAGCAAACAGCCCTGCTTCTCTTTGCATTTTAATGCTGAGGGAGCAAGGGAGCCTCTGCCATTGCCAACTAGAGCCTCTAGATACAATGGGGAGGCTGAGAGGCAGGGGGGCTGGCTCTTGGCATAAGAGAGCCAGTCTTCTCACTGTTTGAAATTCAGTGCATGGGGGTGGGGAGGGGAAAACGGGCTTATCCCCAGAGAAGACATCCTTTCCCACCAGTGCTGCATTAGCCCCCAGACACTGCATCAGCCAAAATGTAGAGAGGGAAGGTCAATCAAACCCACCCCCAGCCCCCAGCCTACCCAGACCCCTGAGCTTTAGTGCTAAGCAGACTCTACCACTTGCTAGCCAGCCCTTTCCTGCTGATGCTATAGTAACAGCATCTTTGTATGTGTTCATCTTCCAAATGCCTGTGACCCTAACGTACTATACACTCCTCAAAGGTTTCTTGGAAAGAGACTTTAGATGCCTTGGGGACAAGGCAGCAGGAATGACGTATGTCTCAGCATGCCCCGAATGAGCATCTCATGTCTGGGGTGATGGGGAAGGGGAAGGCTGCTAGTGTCACACAGGATCCACAAGGCCCATGAAGACCCTTGGTCCAGAAACAGGGTGCCCTGCTACCCAGAGTTCAGGAAGTAGCTTGCAGCTACATCTCTTATAAATGCACCTTGCCGAAGTGGAAGTAGGAGCCCAGAAGGGCAAAGAGGCTAATAAATCAAGGCTGTACTCCCAGGGAGCTTGAGGCTAGATCCAGACTTACACCACACACACACACACACACACACACACTCCTTTCCAGGGGACTGGCTGGGCCCCTTCTCACTGCCAAGTTGCAAAGTTGTGTGGTCACCTCCCCCCAGCTTCCCCGCCTGCCTGTGCCCTCAGCCCTCGCCTCCCTGAGCCAGGACAAAGCCCCGGCAGTGACTGGGAGGGGAACAGGAGGAGGGACAGAGGGAGATGGGGAAAGCTGCACAAAGGAATTCCTCGCCCCAAGCCCCCTGACCGCCAGCGAGTAAAGAAGCACTCCTCCCCCTTCCTCCCTCCCATCTTCCCACCCAGGCTGGGCCCAGGCCATAGAGCAGCTGCAGGCCTTCTGAGAGGACCCACACAGCCTCCTGTAGGTGGCAACAGTGCCACCTGTTTGACCGATGGGGCTAAGCCAAGGACTGGAAGAGAGAGGAGGCAGACAACTCGGAGAAGAGCTGAGAAGCAGTGCAGAGCAGAGCTGCCGCAGAGAGCAGGTGTGAGGGCTCGGGAAGGCTGGGGGCTCCAGGCGGGAGCTGTGGGCGGAGACCGGCTCCACCCGACAGGGGACAGGGATTAGGCCTGGGACTGAGCAGCACCCCTGTCAGCTCCCCTGCCTGGGGTTTTCAGGCTGCTCAGATCCTGGTGCCATCCTTCAGACAGCTCCTGGAGGGAGGTGGGACTCTGGAAGGCAGTATCTGGGGTGCAGGGGTAGGACCCCTGGGGAGGCAAAGGGTGTGGACTGGAGCCCAGGGAGGTTACTGCACCCCAGCCCAGAGACAGGTGCAGTCAGGGGTCTGCTTTTGGGTTGGCTTTTTCCTGGGAAGGGTCTCAGGAAGGGGAGAGGTTTCCTTCCCTCAGTTCCAGCTCATCACTCCTCCACCTCTGTCCTAATTCTCCTTTCCCAAAGCAGCATAAAGGGGGCAGTTGCGGGAACACCGTTCCTCCTTGCAGGGGCCCAGCCACCGTGTACCCCCTCACCCCCCCAGACTTCACAGCCTCAGGGAAGCCCTTATGACAAGGGGTCCTGTCCCTTAGATCACACACACACACTTTGGGTATATCCAGGGGCTCCTTTACATACTCAAAGTCACCTAGAAACCCATTGCACTGACTGCCGTGAGTGCAGACGCAGGTACATATGCTGACACGAACTGCGCACCCTGTCACGTAGAATCACAGTCACACACCCAGCCCAGTTCGGTGATCAGTGCTGTCTCAGCCAGACCAGAAACACAAGGTACAGAGATCCCCTGCCCCAAAACAACCACACCCCCCACACACATCACACACATGCTTACCTTTGCCCTGTATTTGTTAGACTTTCACCAAAGCTAACTCAGAGGGTGGGGCCTCTGGAAGGGGGAAGGCGAGACTGGGTTTCGGGTTGGGGTCAGGGGATGACTGGGCAGGGAGTGACCCAGGCAAGCTGTTCCTCTCAAGCCTTCCGTTTTTTGGCAGTGCCCTGCCCCCTGGGAGGTGGACACCTCTGTCATGCCATCTCTCAGTCAGGCCTTTGTGATTTGTGTGCGCTCTGTAGCCATAGCAACTGGCCAACAAGCCGGGCCTCCCTTAGCCCCAGGTCAAAACTGGAACCTCTGCTTCAGGTTGCTCCTGCTTCCTAGAGTGGAAAGCAACTCAATATGGGGCTGCCTCCAGCCTGGCCAGATCTGCCTCAACTTGCTGAACTGAGTTTGCCCCACCCTGGGCAGTCTCTCCTGAGTCCCTACCCCTAAGCAAGCAGTCCATTCCCAGTGCTGGATGCTGTTAGATGGGGAGGAGCTGGAGAGAGTGGGTATACGTCCTGCCTGCAAAGAGGCTAGACTGCCTGGGTGTCCTGCTGACCTTCCGGGTATCAAGATTAGAGGGAAAGAAAGACCCTGGAGATTGTCCCCTTTTACCAGGCTTGGAGCCAAGGCTTCTCACTTCATCCAATCTGGCACTCTGGGCCTGCCCCATGACTCCTGTTGCTGAGCAACGTCCCAGGCCTCTGCCCTTTCCCCGAGCTCCTCAGATACACTGGGAGGGAGGCTGGGATCTGCCCTCTGCCAGGGTCCCTGATGGCCGAGTGTCCCTTCCCCCAGGCCTTCACCATGGCCGAGTCCCCCGGCTGCTGCTCCGTCTGGGCCCGCTGCCTCCACTGCCTGTATAGCTGCCACTGGAGGAAACGCCCCAAAGAGAAGATGCAAACCAGCAAGGTGGAGTAGCAATGGCGGGGGGAGGCTGGGTGTCAGAAGGCAGAGGCCCATTGGAGGGGACAAGGAGGCCAGCTGTACTCATAGGCAGCTGGGGGGGAGGGGCTTTCTCTCCCCAGGAAGAAAATCTCCCTCAAATATGGAAAAAGCCGCCCCCAGAGCAGAGCAGCCCCACATGTGGTGGGAAGTTCCCTTCAGCTGCCATCCATTGGGGACTCTGATGTTGAAATAGGGACAGCTGTGAACTTCTCTCCTGCCCCTTTGCAGTGTGACTGTGTCTGGTTTGGCCTGCTCTTCCTCACCTTCCTCCTCTCCCTGGGATGGCTGTACATCGGTCTCATCCTTCTCAATGACCTGCACAACTTCAATGAGTGTGTCATGGACTCCCCCAGCCCTTCCTAAGCATGCGTGTCAACCTACTACCCGCCCTGGGACCCCTGGCTGCTCAACCCCCAACCTCGGGCATCCCCCCTCCCTGCCCAGCCCCTCAAGCCCAGTTCACCTGCTACCCAACTGCCTCAGAAAATCCCTCCACGAAATTGTCCCAAGCCGTGAAGGCCCTGGCTTCGTGAGGGGCTTTCCTCTCCCTCCCTTCTGGTCCTCCTGGATCAAACCATCCCCAACTCCCCTCAGGCCACTATTGACACCCCTTCTCCCACTTGAACACCTCCCTCTCCCCTCCCGCAGATTCCTATTCCACCACTGGGGACACTGGATGGACTGGTCCCTGGCATTCCTGCTGGTCATCTCTCTACTGGTCACATATGCATCCCTGCTATTGGTGGGCCCAGGGGTAGCTGGCCTATCCCACACCTCAGCCCTTCCTTCCTGTGCAGTTCTGTCCCCTTGTTCTCACCCTGGCCACTGAGGGGAGGGAGCAAATTCTTGGGTAGGAGGGGTACCAGCCTGGGAGGCCCACCTCAGTTACCTCGCTCCCCTCTTAGTGCCTCATAAGTCCCACTGCCCTCTGCCCCCAGCTCCTGGCCCTGCTCCTGCAGCTCTGTGGACAGCCTCTGCATCTGCACAGTCTCCACAAGGTACAGTGGGGATGGCAGTGAGCGGGAGAGGGGGCCACTGGGCCCAGTGCTTGGCTGGCTATTTGCTCAGGACCTCACTTTTATATCCCTGGGATCGAGCCCAGGATCCAAAGTCCAGTAAATATTTGTTGAATGAAAGAAGGAAAGTGGATGTGCCAGGGGAAGGGAAGGCTGAAGTCCTTTCTCCACAGAGTGAGGGAACAGCCCAGGTAACCATGAGCCCAGGTTGACAAAGAAGGCCCCATTCATCCCTGGTCCCCCAGGTGCTGCTGCTGCTCATTGTGCTTCTTGTAGCCACTGGCCTCGTGGGACTAGACATCCAATGGCAGCAGGAGTGGCATAGCTTACGACTGTCACTGCAGGTGAGTGGCTGATCTCCAGTGCCTAGGTGGGAGCCTTTGCCTGTGGCCAACCCCAGATCGTATCTTGCTCTTGGTCCCCCAAGACTGCAGGTAGCTCTGAACTCCAAGTCAGGCCCTAAGAGGAAAGGGGGGAGGGGCACTAGGAAGAAGAGCCCTGCTCACCAGCTCTTGTCCACAGGCCACAGCCCCATTCCTTCATATTGGAGCAGTCGCTGGAATCACCCTCCTGGCCTGGCCTGTGGCTGATACCTTCTACCATATCCACCGAAGAGGTGCCAACTCTGTGCCACCACTCGCCGTCACTAGCCATCCACCCATGCTCCTGCCTCCTGCCACCTCCCTGGTTTCCTGCACCTGCACTTTGCCTTCTGCCCCTAGAACTCCCCCATTGCCCTTTCTCCAAAGCTTGTCTGCCACTCCCCACAGGTCCCAAGATTCTGCTCCTGCTTCTATTTTTTGGAGTTTCCCTGGTCATCTACCTGGTCCCCCTATGCATCTCCTCACCCTGCATCATGGAACCCAGAGACTTACCCCCTAAGCCTGGACTGGTGGGACACCGAGGGGCCCCCATGGTGAGTGTTGGGCAGAATGCTAGGAGGGCGGGGAGTGTCTGCTCCTCTGGGTTGCAGTAGCCAGGACTGTGGGTTCCTAGGCTCCCAGCCTTCCCACCACATGCTCACTAATTCCCTTTCCCAGCTTGCCCCAGAGAACACCCTGATGTCCCTGCGGAAGATGGCTGAATGTGGAGCTGCTGTGTTTGAGACGGATGTGATGGTCAGGTGAGAGAAGCTGGGGCTTAGGGCAGCAGTCTTCAACCTTTTTGATACCAGGGACTGGTTTCATGGAAGACAATTTTTCCACGGAGTCGGGGTGGAGGGGAGCTCAGGCGGTGATGATTGCAATGGGGAGCAGAGTGGCTGTAAATACAGATGAAGCTTTGCTTGCCCTCGCCCACCACTCACCTCCTGCTCTGCAGCCCTAACAGGCCACGAACTGGTACCAGGCTATGGCCCAGGGCTTGGGAACTACAGGCTTAGGAGATCTGGGGGGGGTCTGTGGGACACATCAGGGGAGTTCAGGAAGTGACCAGCCCCAGAGCTTGGCCCTCTGACACCCCTGTGCCCTCAGCTCCGATGGAGTCCCCTTCCTCATGCATGATGAGCACCTGAGCAGGACCACGGACGTAGCCTCTGTGTTCCCAGCCCGAATCACAGCCCATAGCAGTGACTTCTCCTGGGCTGAACTGAAGAGACTCAATGCTGGGACCTGGTTCTTAGAGGTGAGAACAGCCTCTGGGAAGATGCAGCCACCTGTAGGGGCACTCAGAGAAGGCAGAGTTCATTTCATTGATAAGCATTTGCTGAGCCCTGTGCTGGCCGGTAGTAACAGTCTGCTCTCAAGTCACTCCCACCTAGTAAAGAAGAGAGCCTAGGCAACAGACAATTAGGATAAGAAACCTAGAGCAATAAAAATATTTTCCTGGGTAGAGAGGAGAGAGAGAGAAGTCACTGTTTCTCGGGGTGGGTGTGGGAGAGGATGAAGGATGGATTCGCACAGGAGAGGATGCATGAGCAGCAAATGCCACGAGTTTTCTCATCTCAAGGCAGGGAAAGGGAATTCTAGGCAGAGAGAAGAGCACACATAAAGTCCAGAAGTATGAAAAAGTGTGTTGCCAGGGAAGAAAAAGTGGCTCAGTGTAACTGGGAGATACAATTTGTGGGAGTGGTAGGGAACAGAGGCTTGGTCTTACTTGAGGGGCTTTGCATGCTGGGCCCAGAAGTGTCAACTTCAATCCTGTAGATGGTGGAAAATATTTAAAAGGATTCTTTATGTTTTCAGTTCCTCTTTTCCTGACTACAAAATACATGTTTATTGTAAAAAAAAATCAGAATAATAAAAGAAATAACACAGAAATAGAAGTCTCCCATAATCCAACTCCTCGGAAATATTCACTGTTAACAGTTGGATACACACTCCGTCCCTGACTTATGATGCTTCCACTTAACAATTTTTTGACTTCACAATGGTGCGAGAGCGATACACATTCAGTAGAAACCATACTTCAAGTACCCACACAACAGTTCTGTTTTTCACTTTTAGTAGAGTATTCAATAAATTACATGAGATATTCAACACTTTATTATAAAATAGGCCTTATGTTAGATGATTTAGCCCAATCATAGGTTAATCTAAGTGTTCCGAGCAGGTTTAAGGTAGGACAGGCCAAGCTATGATTACAATGAGTTTCATCAAGATGTAACCCCATCATAAGTCAAGGTGCATCTGCATATCCATCCATATATATATATATATACACACACACACATACATACATATACACATACTCTTTATTTTACACAAATAGGATCATCACACAGACTCTTTTGTATTTGCTTTTTTTCCCATTTAACTCTCTATATGATGTCATACCAGGGTGATTAAGAAGAAGGGATGTCTGGGTTTGAATCCTGACTCCACCACTTACTAGCTGCGTAACCTGGGGCAACATTTCTTAGTCTGTATGTGCTTCAATTGCCTCATTTGTACAATGGGAATAATAACAGTGCCTATGCAGTTAATACACATACACAAAGTACTCAGAACACGCCGGGCACATACTACGTACTCAGTAAGTGTTAGATAGCTAGCTTATCCATATCAGCAATTAGGAGGTGAGGTCATTCACTGATAATAAATAAGGAGAAGAGAAGAAAGTGGGCAGAGGCTTGGAATAGTTACTAGGGAGAATGGGTGAGGGAGCAAATCAAGAGCAAATAAAAAGATTGCTAAGCAGTGCTGAGAGTGAAAAATGGGACAGTGCCAGCAGTCCACATGGTGTACTCTGCCCGGAGCAATGCTCAGCCCCCAGTTCTAGGAGTGGAGGAGGCATACAACTGTAGAATTGAATCAGAGTTTGGGAGTTGTAGGGCAAGCGGGGCAGAGGGGAGTTGAAAGTGCTGTGGAAAAGTAGTTCAGCTGTGGACAGACCACAGGTACAGGATGTAGGTGCAGCCAGAAAGGAGCTGACGGACTGGGAGGAAACCAAAGGGTCAAGATCCCAGAGGTCTCTGCAAGACCAAAGAGAAGGTGTAGTGGGAGAGAGGAAGTTAGGAAACTGGAAGGGTAGGAGATTGAGATCATAGAATAAGGTATTAGATGGTCTGGGAAAAAAGGCCACAGTTGGGAGAAAGACAGATCCTGGCTTAGAGGCGGACAGAAGCTGGACACCAAGTGAATATAGCGAGGATGGCGGAAGCCCTGGAGGCCTCTTCTGGTCTTTAAATAATTGTCCTTTCTTATAGAGGCGACCCTTCTGGGGGGCCAAGCAACTGTCAGGCCCTGATCGAAAAGAGGCTGAAAATCAGACAGTACCAGCATTAGAAGAGCTATTGAAGGAAGCTGCACTCCTCAATCTTTCCATCATGTTTGACTTGCGCCGACCTCCACAAAACCACACATATTATGACACTTTTGTGAACCAGACATTGGAGACTGTGCTGAGTGCAAGGGTGCCCCAAGCCATGGTGATGTTGCCAGGACTCCCAAGGGCCCCCTTTTGCCCCCTATCCCCACCCTGCCCTCCCTAGGTCATGATGATGATTTTGAGTCTGCCCCTTACCCCAGGGCCCCACCCCAGCTCACATACCCCATTCTGTGGTCAATCCTCTCTGCTCCTGTCCCTGTCCCTGAAATCCCTAGGTCTTCCCCAGCTTCATGTCCATCCTCCCTGAACCACAGGTCCTTTGGCTACCAGATGAAGACAGGGCTAATGTCCAACGACGGGCACCCAGAATGCGCCAGATATATGGACAGCAGGGAGGCAACAGAACCGAGAGGCCCCAGTTTCTCAACCTCCCCTATCAAGACCTGCCACTGTTGGATATCAAGTAAGTGCTAGAGGAAAGGAACCAAGGGGATCACATGAGGCTTACTGGCAGGAAAGAACCAATGCAGGGAGGGCAAAGGCTATTCATTCATTCATTCATACCACAAATATTTATTGAACTCTTGCTATATATCACGTAGTATTTATTGCAGGCTTTGGGGACACAACATGAATAAGACAGACAAGGTCCCTGCTTTCATGGAATTTATGGGCTAGTGAGAGACAGATGACAAACCACTTAAAATATATGCAAATTGGAAACTGATAAATGTTATGACGATAAAACAGGGAGATGTAGAAGAGTGAATGGGGTTGGGAGTGAGGGGCTGGGGCAGGGAGGGGGTATGTCTACGTTAGGAAGACTGCTTAAAGAGCTGATGTCTGAGATGAGACCTGAATGGTCACAAGGAGCTAACTATGAAAAGAGCTGAAGAACAGCAGGAACAGCAGCCTAAAGAGCAAGGGGAAAGTGAAGCTAGAGAGGTAGGCAGGGGCCAAATTGGGTGGGACCTTATAGGCCATGAGAAGGATTTTAGCTTTTATTCTACACCAAAGAGATCAGTGTAAGAGAGGATAGATCCAGGGGAGAGAGAAGTGAGAGAATCCCAGATGTGAGCTGGGCCCCAGAAGCTGACCCAGCTGGTAAACATGACAGACTTCAAAGCATGCAGTTGCCAAGGTCTCTTATCATGTCCTTGTGGTCAGATAGAAAAATATGAACTAAATGATAGCCCAGTTATCATAAGTATTTCTTTCCTCAAGTTGTCATCATAGAGGAAACTATGACATAGGATTTGGCTCTCACCTTGGTCTTGTCCTGGTCAATATCGACTGCCGATCATGTTTCCAAAAGACATGAATTGGTAATGAATACAGTGATGATGGAATGGAGGCCCCAAAAGGTCTAAGTGCCCTAAAAAGATGGGCCAAATCTAGCAATATGAAATGCAACAAGGATAGATGTAAAAACCTATATTGGGGGCCCAAAAGGATTTCAATGACACAAAGACCAGAGAGGAGACACTGACGTCAGCGGGAACATGTATGGAAAAGACCAGGGCTTTGATTGAACAGCGTGCATAGTGAGACATCAGTGAGACGTGACATTGCCAGAGGCTAACCTGACTCTGGGCTGCCTTCATACAGGCATAGTGCCCAGAAGGCAGGAGGAAATAGTTTTGCTCTACTCAAAGCTGGTCCAAGCCCATCTGGGATATCATTTTCAGATCCAGGCCCATATTTTCAAGGAACATTGATAAACTAGAGTAAGATCAGATTAGAGAGGCTTGTACAGGGAAGGAAATAATAACCCAGGACCCAGCAGTAATGGTTGAAGGAACTGAGGCGGTTGGGCCTGGAGAAGACTCAGGGAGACATGGCCTCTGTTCATCACACCTCTGAAGGGCTGTCATGGGACACAGGGGAAAAACACATTTGTGTGGCCCCAGATGGCAAAGCTAGGACTCATGGGTGGAATCCACCAGGAGACAGAGTTCAGCTACACAAAGAAAATCACTTTTGGTCAGGGGCTGCTATGCAAAGATAGAACCTCCTTGGCAGTGACACAAGATTCGAGCACAGGCAGAGGGCCGCCTCCCATGCCTCACGCACTGTGATTCTAGATGTCCCCTTTTCTTTCCCACCTTCACAGGGCACTGCACCAGGATAATGTTTCAGTGAACCTCTTTGTAGTGAACAAGCCCTGGCTCTTCTCTCTGCTTTGGTGTGCAGGGGTGGATTCGGTCACCACCAACGACTGCCAGCTGCTACAGCAGATGCATTACCCCATCTGGCTTATTGTAAGGACTCTGGGACTGTCATCCCTCCTCTTCTTCTCCCAGCCCTAGTTCTTCTTAACCCTGTCCCTCTCTTCCCTACTTATTTCCCCCCATATACTACCCTTGGGGCTCTAGCTACCAACAAGGGCCTTTTTCTTTTCTTTTCTTTTTCTT
>VBSM01000937.1:802832-839315 GCA_008086735.1 Cheirogaleus medius | reverse complement strand
TCGGCCTCCCAGAGTGCTAGGATTACAGGTGTGAGCCACCGTGCCCGGCCTGTATCCACGTTTTGACTATTGTGAGTTGTGCTGCTATGCTCATTCATATACAAGTTTTTGTGTGAACATATGTTTTCAGTTCTCTTGGATGTATACATAGGAGTGGAGTTGCTGGGTCATAAGGTAACTTAGTGTTTAACATTTTTGAGGGACTGCCAGACTTTTTCCCAAAGTACCTGCCTCCTTTTTAGGCCCACCCTGTTTTGTAAACTTAGAAGAGAAAAAAACCATTAAGCTTTCTTTTCAATTTTGCCCCCTAAAGCTGAACTTTGTGTGTGTGTGTGTGTATGTGTGTGTGCGCGCGGGCTGGGCTTTTCTTTATTCTATGTAGCCCAAGGACATGGTAGCTAGATTTGGCAAAGCATTCCGAATTTAGCTAGACAGGTGCTTTCTTGTCCTTTTGTTAGATGGTTTGAGGCAAAATGCTAGGAGCTTTGGTGTCTGTAAAACATCAATTCTTCCTGATGGGGTAGAATGATTAGGATAATATATAATAATGAGAATGAATTATTTCTTATTTAATTATAGCTTTTTAGAATTTCTTTTTAATTTTATGTGTTACATGTTAAAATCTTGACTCTGATTGACACTGTTGTTTTGTTTAAAGCTTTAGTCTTATATTCCACAATAGGGTGATTGTTTTATTGTAAAAAATAAAAATTATTTTTGCTCCCTTTATGTAAGTGTGTGTGTGTGTGTGTGTGTGTGTATGTGTATGTGTATATATATATATATATATATATAAAATCTTGGCAGAGGAGCCAAGGCGTTTCTGGGTTCTAACTTTAAGTAGCTGAATGATCTTAGATTAGTCAACCTACCTCTTAGGGAGTCAATTTTCTGATACATAAAATGAGGTGACTGTGCAAAATGATCTTTAATGTTTCTTCTAATTCATTCTGTGTTAGATAAGTGAGCTATAAATTCAGTTTACCAGTTCCTATATACGAAGTCTTGAGCTAATAATAGCCTTGCTTTAATAAGGGTCTTGTCCCCTCTTCTTTGCAATGATAAGGCTTTCACCTTCTTGAAATGGACTTTTGTTTGCTTTTCACTGAATTTAGATATCATTGGCAAGGCGTGGTGGATCACGCCTGTAATCCTAGCACTCTGGGAGGCTGAGGTGGGAGGATCATTTGAGCTCAGGAGTTTGAGACCAGCCTGAGCAAGAGCAAGACCCTGTCTCTATTAAAAACAAAAAGAAATTAGCTGGACAACTAAAAATATATAGAAAAAATTAGCCGGGCATGGTGGCACATGGCTATAGTCCCAGCTACTCAGGAGGCTGAGGCAGGAGGATCTCCTGAGCCCAGGAGTTTGAGGTTGCTGTGAGCTAGGCTGACGCCATGGCACTCTAGCCCAGGCAACAGAGTAACACTCTGTCTCAAAAAAAAAAAAAAAAGAATTTAGATATCATTAAAAAGCAAAGCCCTAGAGATTTTGTGATATTTTTTTCTACTTGATGAAATTAAGTGATAAAAAAATCTGAATAGACCAAAAGCAGAAAATTAACATATTTTGTTTAAATATGTACATTAGGGATATTGATAGATGTCCTTCGAAAAGGAAAAAGAATTTTGCAAAGTTTTGGGTTAAATTCCAGACTAGATTATTATGAGTTGTTTTGTAAATACTCAGAAAAAGAAGTAGTGAGCACTGGGAACCAGTATTTGTTCACCAAGGTCGAACAAGTCGTGTTAGCCTGACCAAATTTTATTGATATGGGCAGGGCAGGGAAATATGGTAGATGTGATATGTCTAGATTTCAGCAAGGCATTGACAAAACTTCTTTGGTCTACTTTGGGATAAGATGGCTCGGTGATAATAGTGATAATACATTTAAGTGGATTTGTCTGGAATTGGTTGAATGAACAGTCCCAGAGGAAAGTGATTAATGAGCTAGGAGCAGTATGGAGGGAAGTTTCTAGTGCATGTGTGTCCTGGCTTTGTCCTTGAGCCTATCCTGTTCAGTCTGCCTCCCCACTTCTTCAAATTATATTTATTTTCTCCTAGATTTAAAAGTATTACATTTAGATTTATAGAAAATTAGAAAATACAGAAAAATACAAAGTTAAAAAATTTGAAATCTTCTATAAAACTATATCCAGAGATAACCCTCTTCTATGTGTGTGTTTGTGTGTGTATTTCCCTCCAAACTTTTATATATTTATATGTTCTATATCATAATATATATATTTCAAGAATTGAATTATTAGATTTAGGCAGTTTTATATTCTTTCCATTAACTTATGTCATGACTATTTCCCTAGGTCATTATATTTCTTTGAAAAAATGGTGTTTAATAGTTAAATAATGCCCCATTGTGGGTGTGCCATAATTTGTGTAACCATTTCCCTGTTGGTAGACATTTAGGTTGTTTCCAATGTTTTGATCTTATACAAAGCACTCTGCTGGATCTCCTTCTACAAGGTTTTTCTGAATCTATGATTATTTGTTCTGAATAAATTCCTTTCCATAGAATTATTGGATCAAAGGGCTTTTGATACATTTTGCCAAATTAGCCTCCACTTCCACTGACAGTATGTCTACTTCAAGATCCTCACTAACATGGGGTATTATTTTTTAAGATAATCTCCACAAATTTGATAGAAAAAAGTGTTATTATTTATATTTCTTTTGTTAATAAACACACATTTGTGTGTGTGTGTTTATTAGTCATTTTAATTTTGTGGATTGCCTGTTCATACCCTTTCCCCATTTCCCTGTTGGGGTGTGTTTATCAGTTCTTATTGATATATAAAAGCTTTAATGTAGTTAGAATATTCTTTGTCACACGTATATATTGCAAAGATGTTTCCCAGTTTGTAGTTTGCTTTTTTATTTTATCTTTTTTTTTTTTTTTTGAGACAGTCTCACTCTTTTGTCCAGGCTAGAGTGCTGTGGCATCAGCCTAGCTCACAGAAACCTCAAACTCCTAGGCTCAAGCAATCCTTCTGCCTCAGCCTCCCGAGTAGCTGGGAATACAGGCATGTGCCACCATGCCTGGCTAATTTTTTCTATATATTTTTAGTTGTCCAGCTAATTTCTTTCTATTTTTAGTAGAGATGGGGTCTTGCTCTTGCTCAGCCTGGTCTCAAATTCCTGACCTTGAGTGATCCTCCCGCCTTGGCCTCCCAGAGGCTAGGATTACAGGCGTGAGCCACCATGCCTGGCCTATTTTATCTTGATGTACAGATGTTTTATGTTTTTATATAGTCAAATCTATCAGTGTTTTCTTTTGTGTATTTTTCCTGTATCCAGAGGTTAGAAGGGCCTTCCCTATCCTTAGAGCAAATAAAATGCCCACTTGTGTTTTATTCTAGTTATTTAATGTTTTTGTTTTTGTATTTAAAATCTTATCCTGCATGGAGTTGATTTATGATGTAAGGTAGGATACTAACACAATTTCTGTTCCAAATGTTAATCAGTCACCTCAGTACCATTTATTAAATAATCCATCATTTCCCTGCTGTTTGGAAGTACCACCTTTATTATAAATAAAATACTTTATACACACACACACGATTTGGATTTTGGGTTTCTTATTCTGTTCTATAATATGTTACCCTAGGATTATTAGTTATTGAAAAATGACTGCAGATGTTTTGACAACTGTTAATATAAACGAGAGGAGTCTTTCTCTAGGTCCCATTTTCTGGGTTTCTTCCACAGAAACTTGACCTAAAGGATATTCAGTTGATACCCCAATAAAGATTTTCAGAGAGTTTGTGATCCTGTAGGGGAGACTACTGTGAAGAACATTTGACTCTACACTCTTTGTTGACCTGGCAAAACATAGAAATTGGTTACATTAACTCAAGTTGGCAAGCTTTATCATAAAATGTGTGGTTCAGTCACTATATTGTAGCATCTCTGTTAAGTGGAAAGGATCCTTTTGAATAAGCTACCCACCACCTTCAGAGCACGGAAAAGGTATAATTCTGTCTTCATTCTCATGTTTTTTGGATGGAATTTATTTTAATTCAAGAGCCAGAGATCCAATGGATGAGGTATTTTGTCTTAGATGGAGTTTATATATATTTTGGCTTATGGGTTAATCTTTCATTTGAATATGCTACACGAAATTCCTTTGACAAAGAGAAAAATCCCTATTTGAGCCTTTTCCCCTGATCTGCTGGGTGATCCAGAATAGGTGAGAAGGACCAATGGCAAGGTCCTATGAATACTTTTTCTTAGCTTGATGTGAGATAAAGGCATTTTTCATTCTACTCATTTCAGACCAGGTGGCTGAATGTAATGCAACCTTTTTTTTTTTTTTTTTTTTTTTTTTTGAGACAGAGTCTTACTCTGTTCCCCGGGATAGAGTGCCGTGGCATCAGCCTAGCTCACAGCAACCTCAAACTCCTGGGCTCAAACGATCCTCCTGCCTCAGCCTCCCAGAGTGCTAGGATTACAGGCATGAGCCATTACGCCTGGCCTGTAATGCAACCTTTATATAGTATAGCACTTTTTATTCAATACCTCTTCCTTTATCCTCTCTAAGCTCTTTGGGGGACAAAAATATCCAGTCAATAGGGATAAACTAGAATTTTTTTATGGCATGCTGATATGGCATGTTTTGTTTTCTGTTTTATTCCCAGTATCCTTCAGGATGCTATCCAGAACCCTGGCTATGTGTGTATATGGCTGAGGAAGCACATTGTTGACCATATAGGGAACTGAACAATGATACCCAGGTTTCCATTCTGGGTTAGTATTCGTTCCAAACCATTGTGCTGAAAGTAGGGCTGAAATGATTTTTCCTCAAGTAATATTTGCCCACATTGAGGCTTGTTTACCACTTTTCAACCCTCTTACAAAGGCTTAAGAAAATTTTTTTTGTAATTTATACTCATTGATTTGACAATTTTTTTGATGCAGAGAGTTTAGGATTATTTGCAGATTTGTAGATTTCCCTCTTCTAGATTATATTAAAAATTAAATTAGACTAATCTTAGGTTTGATTCCTTATAGACCTCATTGGTTTGGTCATAAAATCATAATTATGCCATAGTTAGAAGGGACCTTAGAAATTATCTAGTTTTAGAGGTGTCAGATTCTTTAAATAGTGGACCCATAATTAGAAATTAACCCAAGTAATAGGCTTCATAATTATTTTTATAGTGACAAATTTGCGATTCCTAGAAATGTGATATTTGGCAATTCATATTCTTACTCCATACTAACAAGTGTCTTCTTGAGGGACTTATTTTACTTTCAGTTCCATCCAATTCTTTTGAAAACGTGAGCTATAGTGTTGGGACAGAGGTTTGTAATTCTGACACATCCTGAGGGTTTATATTCCAAAGGCAACTATAAAAACCTCAATCACAATTCATACTCATCAAAATCTGTGACTCTCTTCTGAGGTTGTTACTTCACTTCCACCAGAGTTCTGTTACTTTTCACAACTGGTGATTCCTTTGAGCCTCAGGGCAGCTCAGCAATGGCAAATAAGGGCTGTACAAGTTTGAGATTTGAATGCCTACACTTCCATGAGACTGAATGAGTTTTCTGGGCAGCTGGTGATTTATTTTGAGTTTATAGACAACCAAAACACAAACTATTATTCAGTCATGTCTTCCCTGTTCAGCATTTGTGTGTGGATTCAAGGTCAAAAAGATACAGTTCTCTATTTTACTTTATTTTTATTTGCATCTTCTCATTGTTTCTACCTGTCACAATCTATGTGTCTGAAGTCTGTCATCCACTGGTCTCCCCAGCATCATTGTCATTTCTAAATTTGATAGGCATGGTTTTTATTCTCTGTAAAAGGGATTTTCCCTTTTATATCTTCATTCAAATCATTGATAGTCTATACTGCATGCAGAGTAAGTGCCCTTTGTTGGTACCATTTGTTTCCTGTCTCTATATTTTCCTGCCTATAATCAAATAGGACCAAAGGAACTTAATATAGGTTGAGAAACTGAACACCTTTCAGCTTTTCCAAATTAATAACAAATGTCATTTTTTATTCTTAGAAGACAATTTTTCTGTCATTAGGAAGGTAGATGGATTTCAAAACAAGTCTTAGAGGAGAGATGGATTTAGAGGCCTGGGTGTGTGTGCAATTCACAGTAGTGAATATTGTAGTTTCAGGCCTCTTTGATGCTTTATTGGTCTGTTAACTTATATTTTGGAACATCTGACTTGTCAGTGTTTTGCAGAAGTGGTTTGTGGTTTTATTGGTCAGTTTTTTAGCATGTTTGGGCGGGTAGAAGGAGAAAGTTTATATTCTTTTCTCTTACATTTGTTCCTGAGAAGCCAGAATTTGAGAATTGCAGAGTCCAGGTTTGGTCTGTCAGATCTCTATATCCAGTTAGCACATTCAATAAATGTTTGTTGACTCAACAGGGGCGGCAGACTGCTGCACTAAACTTTGAGAAGGAAACAAAACCACATCAAGGAGCTTATAGTTTAGTAAAGGAAATGACATCACCACAAATTCTGAGCACTAGATTTTAAAAGGTAGTGGAGGATCTGGAAACTATGTTAGGTAAAAAATGGTTAAGGAAGTAACACTATTTAGCCTGGAGAGGAGATAACATTTTGAGGACATGATGGTCATTCTCCATTATAGCTGATATTATCCCACCTTTTCCTTGTCTCCCAGTACAAAGCTCAGATCCTTTGCCTTTGGTCTTTTCTTGCCCTACATCCAATCAGATGTCAAATTTTCTCTTTTCTAGCTCCAACGTATTTCTTGATTCTTGTCCCTTTCTATCCATTGACTTCATACTATGTTTGGCCTTTGATATTATTGTCTGTACTAGTAGAATAGCTTCCTGGTCTCAGTTATCTCTCCCTCTGTCCTCCAGTATATATTACACTCCCAGAATAATTTTCTCCCAAACCTAGTTCTAATTGTATCACTTTCCTATTTAAACACTTAATAGCAGTTCCCATTGCCTAGAAAGAAAAGTTCTATCTCAATCTCTTATAATTTGGCCCCCGACCTGCTGCCACTTCCCCTTCCCCTGTTTGCACTCTGCCTTCTACTCCATCTTATTCTGTAGTTTTGGAACCTCCTCTATACTTTTCCAGTTCAGCTGGTCCACCTTCTTTAAACTGTTCCTTCACACTGTTATGAAGAAGAGAACTCATCATGTTTTATGCCGTTTTAAACAAAATTGGGACCAGCTGGCAGAAGAGGTGGCCCTCAACCAAAGAATTTTCTGTTGAATACTGTTGTCTAATAATTAAGAATTAGAGAACTTCCCAGCATTGGACATGTTTGAGCAGAGGCTAGAGGTCTAGCTGGTTTGGATGCTGTAAGAGCAGGGGTACTAGGGGCTGGGGAGATAAACAAAAAGAGAAAGCATGATCTTTTCCTGTCAAGAAACTTAAATCTAGATGTAAGACACCACACTTACTCTGTCTACAATAGCCAAAGTGACACACACACTTGAGCATGTCATTCCTTTTCTCAGAATCTTTCAGTGGCTTCTTTCTGTTACTCTTAGGATAAAAGCAAATATCCTCATCATAATCTGTAAGGCCTTGTATGATCTGACCCTTGCCTACCTCTTAGTCTGATCTCCTGCCATTATCCCCTGACTTTCCGGTGTTCCATACATTTTGGTGCCCCTTGCGTAATGCTGTTCTTTCTGTCTGGAATGCTTTCTTCACCACCACCCCTCTTCCCCTGGAATCAGCTTCAATGTCACTTCCTCAGGGAAACCTTTGTCGTACCCCATCCCCACTCCCACAGTAAATTAGGTCATTCTGTTAGTCTCTCTCTTAGCATTTTCTTCATAGCAGTTATCATCATTGTAATTGAAATTGTAATTAAATAGTTGTTTGTTTTGTGATTGTAATTGCTAGGGACCATTTTGATTACCATTATATTCCCAGCAGCTAGCACAATGCCTGACACACAGTGGACATTCAGTAAATATTTGAATAAATTAGTGAATGAACAAAACTTCTGGGATGAGGAAAGGAAGGTGATGAAAGGGTATAAAGGATGTTCAGTGTCAGGCAGGTGAGAAAATTCCACAAGCAGGGAATAACAGAGAGAACTGAACAAGTTGTGTTCAAGGGTTCCAGGCAGGCTAGCTCAAAAGAGGACCTGTGCAATTGAGAGATGCTGAGGCTTACCCTGGAGAACCAGCAGCTCTACCCACTAGGAGAACAGCCCTTCCCATTGTTATGCACAGAGAGCATTTTAGCTCCTCTTTGTCTTTGTCCCTTCCAGAATAAAATTTTGAATTTACTTTTGTATAACCAAAAAGCTCATTAAAGTGTTTTTCTTGAAACAATGGATTAATCTGTCCTCAAAGATAAATTCTGCCTCTACTTCTTCAGAAACTGAAAAGGTGCTGGAAGCTTTAGAACAGTTTATCCTCATTTACAGCAACAAAGGTTTCAGAATGTTGGGGTTCAATTTGGTAGCAGCAATCAAAATTTTTAATGTGCATATAATTTGATCCTGTGGTTTCACTTCTAATAATCTATGCTATAGAAATGCTCATACAAATATACAACGCAGCATTGATTGTAATATTAAGAATTATAAACAACTTAAATGTGCATCAATTGGATATGACCAAATAAATTATGGTCTATCCATTATATGAAATACTATGCAGCTATTAAAAAGGTCAGTCTCTATGTACTGACATGAATGGGTTTTCATGACATATCAGAGGATGAAGAAAGTATGTGTGTGAGTTTTGAGTGCATGTAGATAAACATATGTATCGACTCATAAGTGACTGAGGCAAAAATCTCAGTCAATGGAAGTTTATTAAGCCAAAGTTGAGGATGCGCCTGGGAAGCACACAAACTACAGACAGTGCTGTGGCTATTTTTCCAAAGGGGAAGTTGGAACCTTCAGCATTTTAAAGGCATACAGAGAGAAGGAAAAAAGGCAGGAAGATGGGGGCTCATGAGGCAAAGTGGTTGTGTTCTTGTGAGGCCAGGAAGTCTACATTTTTACATAAAATAATGGGAATGATAGAAGGGGAAAATGGAGTGAAGGAAGCAGCAATTATGTCCCTAGGTAGGTGGAAGAATGTCTGATTCTATGTGTCTCCAGTTTTGTTACCAGTAAAGACAAACTTGTAATTCATTATTAGCGCAGAGTCAAACAGGCTTTAGTTTTAGGTGCTAGACACAGTTACAATTTGCATGTTCTTTGCTTATAGGGTCAGCAAGGAAATTTTCTTAATGAATGATCTGCGTGGCCAGTTCTTCACAGGTGCCTGAGGCCTTTACCTTCTGTTTTGCATAAGGAGTTGGGGGGGTGGTGGCCCTGAGACTTTGATTGTCTTTTTATATATGTATGGAAGTAAGTCTGGAAGGATACATACTAAAAATGCCAACAGTGGGTACTTCTGGGTAGTGAGATGGAGAAATGATACAGAAATGTTTAGAGAAAAAAGTTAAAAGATTTTTTAAAAATCACATGTTACTTTTATGATTTTAAAAAAGTAAACTCATCAGGTTTCTCTCCAGGCACATAGGACTATGGCTTCTTTAGCACTTTCCTTTCTCATGGGATTTGCAGTTGTATTGATGAATGTTATTTATTTATTTATTTTTGCACACTTAATACTTTGACTCAAGACAAATTTATTTTTATTTATTTATTTTTAATTAATTTATTTTTTTTATTTCAGCATATTATGGGGGCACAAATATTACGGTTATGTATATTGCCCATGCCCCCCCTACCCCCTCGAGGCAGAGCCTCAAGCATGACCATCCCCCAAATGTTGCCCATCTCACTCATTATGTTTGTATACACCCATCCCCTCCTCCCCCCTCCCACCCGCCCAACACCCGACAAATGTTATTCCTATATGTCCACTTAGGTGTTGATCAGTTAATACCTATTTTTGAGAGCTTTCCAACCCTTTTGTCCTGCCTTCCTTTTGAGACACACTGCAGAATCTTTGCCTTATCTTTCTCTGAACTACAAAACAAAACTCAATTCCGTAAGTCAAGACCAGCAGTTTCAAACTTTATCAGGCATCAGAATCACCTTGATGCTCATTAAAATGCAGATTCCTGGGCCCTGGCTCTGTAGGTTCTGATTCTGTGTATCTGGAGTGAGGTGCAAAATCCTGATCTTTTAGAGGCACTGCAGGTGGTCAGTGAGAAACCCTGTTTCAGTGCTGACTTCTAATTGTGCCCCCTCCCACTTGTTTCTCTTTCTGTGATAGCAACTGGCAAAAGGGAGCGAAGGATGATTCACTGTGGATATCTTTGTGGGTCACTAATGGTTGGATTCATCTGGGAAAACAATGAATAATGCTCTGTTTAGTAGACTTGAGCTTTTAGTAATGTGTTGCTTCTTTGAAGTGGGCCCTTTGGGTTAGAGGCTGGTCAGGTGGGCTTCCTAGGCAGTGACTTTGCCCTAGGAGATGCCCTTCCAGCGAAGGCTAGGATGGCTCTTAGTTATGAATAGAAAGGAAGGAGGGACCTTGGCAAGTTAGAATTGAGATAGATGCTTCTTTTTTTTAAGAGACAGGGTCTTGCTCTTTTACCCAGGCTAGAGTGCAGTGGCATGATCATAGCTCACTGCAGCCTCGAACTTCTGGGCTCAAGCGGAAGTGATCCTCCTGCCTCAGCCTCCTGATTAGTTGGGACTACAGGTGTGTGCCACCACACCTGGCTAATTTTCCTTATTTTTGGTAGAGACAGGGTCTCACTATGTTGCCCAGGCTGGTCAGGAACTCCTGGTCTCAAGTGATCCTCCCACTTCAGCCTTCCAAAGTGCTGGGATTACATGTGTGAGTGCCCCTGGCCCACAGATGCTTTTTAGGTGAAGTTTGTTTTTGTTTTTGTTTTTATTTTTGTTTTTTGAGACAGTCTTACTCTCTTTTGTGGGCTAGAGTGCTGTGGCGTCAGCCTAGCTCACAGCAACCTCAAACTCCTTGGCTCAAGCGATCCTCCTGCCTCAGCCTCCCGGGTATCTGGGACTACAGGCATGCGCCACTGTGCCCAGCTAATTTTTTCTATTTTTAGTTGTTTGGCTAATTTCTTTCTGTTTATAGTAGAGATGGGGTCTCGCTTTTGCTCAGGCTGATCTCGAACTCCTGAGCTCAAGTGATCCTCCCGCCTCAGCCTCCCAGAGTGCTAGGATTACAGGCGTGAGCCACTGCGCCCGGCCTAAGTAAAGTTTTTATCTTGGGAAAATGATACCCCTAATATTAAGATGAAGTACTATGTATCTTTAGTCTAAACAGTTTTTTGTTAGAATGATTTTTTTCCTTTGTTGTATACAAATTCTGTTAACCAGCTGCCCTTTGTGAGTTATTAACATCTCAAAAGGGTGTTTAAAAAACATAAACCCCAATTGCTCCCAGTAGTTAATTTCAGGAACAAAAGTAAATGGGAATGCTTCTTAAGTACCTTTCCAAGCCATCAGTGAAGCTGGCAGCCATCAGTTAAATAAACCATTAGGTTTATTAGTTTGAGAACAGAAGCATCGACTTGGACAGCTTTCTAATTTGCTCATTTACCCAACAATCATTTATTCAAAGGCTACTCTGTGCAATGGACATTAGATAACTCTACGAATAGAAGCCAGAGACTGATGCGTAGCAGGAACTCTATGGGGATCATCTGAATGGAAAAAAAATGAATAAAACACAATTTAATAAACTTGAAATCTTAGTAGCACATTTAAAAACAAAAGTGGATTCCTCAAAACAATAGCTTTGCTCTCTTTCTGTAGTCTATTTTAAGTGGGCCCTGTGGCCCAGAATTATCAGCCTAGGATTAGGAGCCTTGAGGAAATGGTGGTTTGGTGGTTGTTTTTTAAAGCATTTTTTAAGAAATTTAGTTACTAAGCAACTGCCTTGACCTGCTGCTAAGTTGGAGTTCAGTGGGCAACTCAATTCCAAAGAAGGGAATATATAAACAAGTTTTGAGAGGAGAAAAACGGCTTAAAGATAGATTGGGTATATTTTTTTGTTCTGGGTTCAATACATAGTTCTGTCTTTTACTTATCTTCCCCAAGAAAGGACTGCCTGATCATAATATCTCTTTGTCTCACGTGGTTCTCTTCTTAGTTGGTGAGCTCAGAGGGCCGGAAAGGAACCATGGAGAACAATCCCCTCCCGGTGTAGAGGGCCAAGCTCTGGTGTGGGGCCAGTATCTGAGCTGTCGACACTAAAGGTTGATTTGCCTTCCTGCTGCTGTGTTCTCCAGCAGTCCAAGGCTTCTATGACAAATTGGTCACCACCCTCTACCTTTAGACTGGGGCACCTCATTGATATTGATGTGTTGCTGTGTAACCCTAAAAACAGGGACATTGTCCACCTGTTGTCTCTTTTTTGCCCCCAACATTTAATGAGTGAGTCAGTGACTTAACTGCTTCCTCCAGTATTCCAGGGATGAGAGTAGGTAATGAGGACAAATCACCGTAACACCAGTGCGTGATGAATAAAAGAGCAAATGAATTTAACCAGTTGGCTTCATTGATATCGCAGTGAACAAAAAGAAACTGTTGAGAAGAGGCTATTTTCGTGACTTAGAATGCCATTCCCTCCTCTTTAGGCTTTTTAGCATTTCCCTTTATACCCAGCTGAAGGTCAGGTTGCTTTGCTGCGGGAAGGGGGAGTGTCAGGTGTTGGAACAGGTGTTTTGTTTTTTCCTGTAGCGTCATACTGACTAGGTGGGGATGCTTCTTGCCAGCCGTCTATGGTGCATGAAAACACTTTTGTGGAATTTTTTTCTCCTGGAAATGTGTTTGGTTTTTAAAGCAGTTCCCCAATATTCAACCACTAGTATAAATTTTGACTTCCTTTAAAGTCAGCTTGTCACAGTGAAGTATGCCTGTTTTCTACCATTTCCATAGCCTGTGCCTTAGATATACCCCATTTTTGCAGCAATTATAGACCTGGAACATGTGTAATTGTGTGTGTGTGGTAAGTGTGAATATCATATTTTAAATGTACTAGGAGAACGTCACAGCAAAGCAGCCCTATAAAAAGCCTTTTATAATAATTGCATGGCTAGAGTTAATTTTCCTATATCAGGCTTTCTTAAATTGGGCATAAACCTGTAGTTACCTTTCTAGGGTGATAGGGCTGTTTGAGGCTGTCGTGATGTTCTCAGTGGGCTACAAGGCTGGGCATGAACTTATGACCTCACTTACTAGATGATTTTGGAGGTGAGAGGTATCAGCAGACTTCTAGGTTTGGGAGAATTTATGTTTTAATGTTTGATTGTTACTGAAGCCAAAGAGGCTGTCTGTTGAAAGGGAAAAACTCAGAAGAGCTTGAATTCTCCTCATATGGTTGTGAGGTTTGTTTTTACCTCTGTACTGGGTTCCAATATCTCTACCTCTCAAAAAAAGTCATCCCCCAAAATTGTCTTCCTCGCTTACCAATGATATAGTGGCCTCAGGTCCTTTCCAGCCCCTCCATTCTGAGTCTCAGGGCCATCTGTTCTCTCTGCAATACGCTTTTTGGGAAAGTCTCCTTTCCCATCTGCTCTCCTTGGGCGGCGTTAGTGTCGGCTCTAAAGATTTATAAAGGTTGCACTGGAACCTCTTTCCAGTTGTTATTTTTTCAAGGATCAGTGAGATTTTGAGGCAGATAAGAGCTGTTTTCATTTCACATACCCAAATGCTATTCCCTTTTCAGGTGCATTCTTTCCTTCTATTAGTCTGGGAGTGGAGGGAAGTCTGTCTTTCTGTGCTTGGAGGAGGGACTTTACTTATCAAAGCAAAGATTGACTGGGCTGGCTCTGGCTGCTTTGAAGCCAAGTGTCCTCATGGCTTTTTGGCCGATGGCATGCAGGCTCAGGGAAGCTCTTTGGGTTCATTCTTTTCTTGCCTTTTCCCTTGTCTCCCGACAGAGTACAGTCGCTTTGAATCGAAGATACATGACTTACGAGAACAAATGATGAACAGCAGCATGAGCTCTGGGTCTGGGTCCCTCCGAACCAGTGAGAAGAGGTCCTTGTATGTCAGGTAAGTTGCCCTTCTGAGTACCAGGCCTTGTTCTGGAGGAGGGGAGCTCTGTGCCAACCCAACCCTTCTTGTTTAACTAGTGGGGTAGGGAGTGTGTACTCCCAGTACTAAAATAACACTTCTCACTGTATGCTCAGGTTGTGTATTTTATGGTCAGTATCTCCTCCCTTTTGTGATCTGGCTTCTTCCTTTTTGCTCATGAATGACTAAGTATGGGTCAGTACGGGAAAATTTCAGTTTGCTCTAATTATAAAAGACTGTTGGGTGATTGTTGCTAGTCAGCATTCAAATAGCAGTCAAATGTTCAAAGTACTTTGCTTGCAATCTGTGCTTTGAGGGGAAAACTTGGCACCCCCCCCATCCCCTTGCACATATGTATAATAGATATCAGGATTTGTATCTGAGCATATCAACTATCACAGTGTTCTGGTACAGGGTTTCTTTAAGAGACCAAAGAACTGACAGGTTGCTGCATTCTGGATGTTTTATTGTGTTTCCATTCTCCCCCACAATCCCCTGCTGCACTGGTCTGCTGTGTCTATGAATCATGGGATGGGATGGTGCATGTTCCCTAGGAAGAGGGAGTGGAAGGAACAGATATATAGCATTGATTGTATTGCTGCTAAAAGCTATTCTGAGATATTTCCAAGGTTGAGCTTCTGACCCTTGAGGCGTAGTATAATACTTTGTCAGGTCAAAGTACAAACCTCCTGAGAAGCTGGATTTGCCAAATGAACACTATAGTTTCCTTCTTCCTGCCTTATTTCTTGGCAAAACTCCAACAATTTGGTGCAAATACATTGTATCTCTTCAAGGTTAAAACCCTTAGAGAAAGAGGTGGTGGAATTACTCTCCTGGGTGGGAAGTAGCTATGGCGTGTATTTAATGCTTAGGTGTGGGGTTGTATCAAGCTCTAGGGTTGAACTTGTTCTGGTGGCCTCTGATACCTGTTAAGGGTGGGGAGGCTACATTTGCTAGTTGCTTGGCAATGTGACAATTGCAGTGTCCTTGGAGTGTGAGATGACAATAGCTAACCCTACTACAGGGAGGTAGGGAGTGGAGCCCCGCCTCTGATACTGAAGCCCACTAGAACTCCACTCCTTTTGTGTTAAGAGCCTTTGCTGTGCTCACCTCTTGCTGTGAAGGGAAGAGAATGGTAGGAAGGCTGGACTAGTCCCTGGCCATCTTCCTAGTCTCCCAGAAAAGAAAGTCCTGTTGTCTGTCACTAAAGCCCTTGCTCCAAGCCTATAGCCTAGACACTGGGGCACTGATGAGGAGAATCAGAAATGTGCTGTCACCCCCTGAAAACGGGTAATGCTTACGTGACTTGGTCAGGATTGTTCCGTTCCTGTGCTTCCAGCCCCCGCAGATGTGGCACTCCAGTGTGCGTGGGAAGCTGCTCTTTAGGCAAGACAGTTTCTTCGGAGAGCTTTATTTTTAGATTTCCCCTCTCTGCCTATCCTGTGCTAGAGTTCTCCCTGCCTGGGCAGGGGGAGTGGGGCATTGGTTTCCAATCTGGAACACCCTTCTCTGGCCCAGGCAAGGGATATATTCAGCCTAACTCTGGGAAGGAGGGTAGAGACCATGACTCTGTTTCTAGTAAATCAGTTTATATAATCTGCCCTTAACCTTGTCTAGATAACATCTGTATCCTCCAAAGAAAGTAGATATGGTTTAGAAAATAGTAACCATTTGTGATTACTAGATTTAATCTGGGGAAATAGTGTCTTATGGCTATAGCAGTGAGCTGAAGTCCTCTGCTAAGCTAACCCCTTTAATGGAACCTGGATTGCTCTCTTTTCTTTTCCTGTTTTTGGCCTTTAACTCTGCACTTGTTTCCCTTTCTTTAGCATATAAACTTATTTAAGCTTCTTCCATTCTTAAAAAGAAAAAAATCCTCTTGATACCATTGGTACCTTAAACAATTGTCTGTCTTCTTTTGCTTACTGCATTTGCAAAATTATGTGCCAGGAAATGCTAGTTCCTCAATGTGTTAATAAGTATTGTGTGGGCCCAGCATGGCGGCTCATGCCTGTAATTCCTGTAATTCTGGCATGATGGAAGGCTGAGGCGGGAGGATCACTTGAGGACAGGAGTTTGAGACCAGCCTGGGCAATACAGCAAGACCCCATCTCTGCAAAATAAATACATAAATAAAATTTTAAAAAAGTATTGTGTGAAAAATCAGTGGTTCAGTAAGTTGGGTAAATGCAGGCTGAAACAGGAAAACAGGGGTCTTTCTTGTGATTATTCTCCAGGAGAGACTGCACTAGGCAATGTTTCCCCAAAAGATAAGAGCATGGGAGCATTATTTGGAGAAACCTGTCTTAACGGTTAGGAAATGTTAGAGTCATCTGTATTTGCTGCTGCTACTTCATATCACCACTCTTTCACTAGCCCGAAAGGAAATGTGCATCTGCTTTTCAGTGTGGTGGTTCTGAGCAGCTCTGGGAAGCTCCAGAGGAGTAGAAGCTTGGCTCTATCAGGGATCAGCAGTGACCTCTTAGTCGTCAAATTTAACGACTGGTTCTCTGACATTGGTCTGACCTCTTCACCACATTTGTTTCCACAAATCACCTACTTTCTTCTTTAAAGGCTCTCTTCTTACCTTGCTGACCATTCCTCAATACCTTTCATTAGCTCTGCCCCCTAAATGGCAATGTCATTTATTTTCACAACTTCAAATTCTGTTGTATAAATGACATCCTTGATCTCTTTACTGAACTCCAGACCTGCATATCAACTACTTGCCCACGTGTGCATAAATAAAGCTGCCCTTTCAATGCCTCAGACAAGCAGCTTGTACTTTCCTTATCTAAGTTAATTGCCTCACCCTATCATGTGGAAAAGGGATTAGATTTGTTCTGTCACCCAAGGCAGATCTGTTCAACATAAGGAAGGAAGAGCTAATGATTAAAACTGTCAGAAAATGGAATGGACTGCTTCCGGATATAGTAAATTTGATCTTTTGTCACTCAAGGTGTTACAGAAGAGGCTAGGCAACCATTTGCCTGAGTGTTGCAGAAGGGGTTGAAGCTAAAGCAATAATCTGGACATGATGTGCTCAGAAGCTTTCACCAGTTCTCCAGTGTCTTTAGGATAAAGGGGAACAAACATTTAGGGAATACCTACTATATGTCAGGACTTTTGTTGTTCTCTTTAAATGGCTTTTAAAATCCTTTTAATAATTCTACAAAGTAGACATATGATTCCCATTTTGCAGACAAGAAAACTGAGGCTCCAGTTAGCTAAGAAATTTGAACCTGGTTGCTCTGACTATAAAGTGTGGTTTTCAGCATTTCCCCACCTTACTGTTAGAGCTCAGCTGGAATGTTAGTAAAAAATACAGAATCCCTGGCTCCTCTTCTAGTGAGTTAGATTCACCAGGTTTGGGAAAATGGAGGTTTTTAACAATCAGTTAGAACACTCAAGAATGACTGCTTGCGGGTCACAATAGACATTTATTTCTGTATCACTGAAATGACTAAACCTTATACTTTGTACATTTGCTCCTTTGTACACTTTGTACACTTGCTCCTTTGTACACTTTGTACACTTGCTCCTTTGTACACTTTGTACACCTGTTCACTTGCTCCTACTACATCGAAAGCAGTAAAGCATAGGTGTGATTTCTGCCCTCTGGCAGCTTGCCATCTACCCAGAAAGGATTGAGCAGCAAGTCCATTAAAGTGAAGGAAACTTTTTCTGTTTGGGTTTCACCTCTAATTCATTTTGCTATTGTTTGCCCTTCTGACATGTTTCTCCTCCCTTCCCTTCCCCTGTGTATCTATCCGTCTCTGGTATGCATGGGCTTGCAAAACTATTTTGAAGAAAATAACACCCTCTTAGAGCTGCACTGAGGTTATAGCAGGTGAAACTCAAGGGAGCTGCAGCTGTGCTAACCATAGGGGAGATGGGATTTGTGGACCAGGGAGCAGGAGCAAGAAGGAAAGATAACAGTATTTAGAGAATGAAACTTGGTTTAAAAGTCACCAGTGACTTAATGGAACAGGCCTTCCCCACCCTTCACCATAGTAGAATCATCTCTTAAATGGATGAGCAGAGTGAGCAGAGCCCCTTGGTCTGCCCAGCCTAGATCTTTTGCTCTGCTGGCGAATTTGCCTTGCCCGCTGGAAAAGACCACAGAAATATACCTCTCTTGAGCCTCTTGTTCAGGGTTGGGAGGCTAGGTGTTTAACTCAGGTGATTCTGATATGAAGGCAGTACAAAGACACAGGGTAGGTTATGGTTCCAGGGATGATCTTGTTCTATACTTGTATTTTGTTTTTATTTATCTATTTATTGAATGAAGGAAGGAAAGACCTTGTCCTCCAAAGATTGCCAAGAGGATCAACAGTACACTTGTAGAAATAGCTCTTGAAAGTTTGTTCAGGCTAGCCTGGCTGCATTCTTTGCAGCCACAGGACAGCATTCAGGCAGTTGGAAGCCCTGGACTCCTGACTGGCCATCTGCCATCCCAGTCTTCTTCCCAATCTAGGAAGGAAATAATGTTGGGTTATCTGTAGTCTTGATTCAAGAAACAATATTAGAAATATTGGCTTGGTCATCAAAGAAGGCTGGAGAATGCTCCTTCCTGTCAATAAGCAGACATTAATTGTGCAACTACTCGTGGTACTTGGCAGAGCCTAACTGGTCTTGTTCATTAAAGTTCAATAGTGGATTAAGATGCCAACAAGATAATATTGGCAGGCTTCACTATCTGACAGAATTTGGGAGTGGTGATAATATGTATTTTAAAAAGCAACGACAATGTATATAAGTGTTCAGTGCTAGCAGAGTGTGAGGCAGAGTTTCCTGCATCAGTGACTTCTGGAACTGCCTGTTCCCAAACACTACTGGGCCTGTACTTGTAATCCCTCAGCTCATCTTGTCATCTGCAGGTGCTGTGAGCCCTGAACAGTCACTCATTGTGGGTTGATTGGTCCTTGAATGCCTCTCTAACTTCATAATTGCCCTCTAAGGCCTGAAACTTTGAGATAGACTAAGGGGAAAAGTGCCCTTACCTACTCTCCACGCACCCTTCTTCAAGGTGTGCGGGGGGGCCTGACTTGCTGCTAGCTGCACTCACTCCTCCTGTGATAACCCACCCTGTACCTGCCTGAGTGCTTGGGTTCAGGCTTTTAGGCTGCTTTTTAGAGGCTGCTGGAAATTTTAACTTTCTCACTAAGGTCAAGGGCTTATGAGTGACCACTGCATTCATTATGGCTTTCTGTGCATGCTTTATACGGACTGGGCAAGGCATGGGCTGCTCAGTCTTCAAATAATATGTGCCCTTTATCTAGTACTTTCTGGCCAAAGGAAGAAAGTGATGTCTTAGACCCCAGTTACTATGGAAGGGAAATACAGTGGGAGAACACTCTGAGGGCTAGTAACTGGGAGGATATTCTGTGGACCTCCCCCCCACCCCCAGTAGCCTGGTCTCATCTACCGTTCGCAAACATTCAGAATCCCACACAGAGCATAAGATATAATTTCAGTCTTTAAAGGGCTTCTACTTTGGCGATATAATATGAAGCATCAAAAAACATTGCAAGAGGCCAGGTGTGGTGGCTGATACCTGTAATCTTAGCATTCTGGGAGGCTGAGGCAGAAGGATTACATGAGGCCAGGAGTTTGAGACCAGCCTGCGCAAGAGTGAGACCCTGTTCCTACGAAAAAATAGAAAACTTAGCTGGGTGTGGTGGCACATACCTGTAGTCCTAGCTACTTGGGAGGCTGAGACAGGAGGATCATTTCAGCCCAGGAGTTCGAGGTTGCTGTGAGCTATGACGATGCCACCGCACTCTAACCTCAGTGACAGAGAGAGACCTTGTCTCAGAAAAAAAAAATCCTTGCAAGAATTAAATAGCAATAAATAGAAAATATAAAGAAAGGTTGCTGCCAAGTACATGATAAAGATTTGGAAGAAAGAAATTTGGAGTGGGCAGGATCACAAAGCAGGGAAAGACTCGGACTGGGCCCTAGAGGAGTTGCTGAGGGGGTGAGGGGGCTGACAGAGCATCTCTGCTAGACAGATGGCTTGAGCACAATACTAAGTGAGTTCAGCAGAGTCAACCCCTTGTCTTTGAGGCTATAGTGCTCTTATTTGCTTTGCATCGAGAAACCTGCTTGACCGGTTTCCTTGGTGGTTGCCATTTTCTTTGCATTCTGGTGCAGTAGGACACCATGGTGGCTGTGCCAGGTGCTTATGATGTCCCTGGATCACAATTTAGGATCTGAACTACAAATACTTTTGCCTGGTAACCTGTTCACTTTGAGCTGATTATATTCTTGCTCTCCCATCCAGCAGAGAGGGCCCAGCTGAAAGGAAGATTCAACAAAGTTCCCCTGAGCATGTGCATTATCCCTGTGGGAGGGTGTATGTATCTCTTAGGGGATATTTTAAAGGTCACCTCTTAAGCAACATATCTTTGAAGACCTTTGGAAACACTTTCTCCTTAGGGAGACAGGGAGCTGCCTTGAAAGCTAGAGTGCTGACGATTAGCTCAGGAACTCAAACCCACAGACCCCTGGGAAGTTGCATCAGCTCCTTATGATGGTGAGATGGCTCCAGAAAGCTTCTTTGTTGTCTACTGTTACTTTATTTTTACATGTCACATTTTTCCTGTGCCACACTCTTTATCCTTCTCTTAAATAATTTAATATTTTTCTGGCCTGGCCTCGGTATTTGAAAAGTTACAGGAATACCCAAGGTCTGGCTCTCCCTGGCTTCATAGAGGTACATGGACTTAACTAAGGAGGAGCATATTCAGGGGCAAATCATCTTTTGTGTATATTAAGCACTGTAGCTTTAGGCCAGGGATGGTAATATTTCCATGAGCTTTGTTCTCTCATGACACAGTGTTTCCTTCTGATGTGACCAAGTCCTTAACTCAGAGGCTGCCATGAAATTCCTTTTATCTAGACCCAGAAAGAATAAGGGGTTTCTGAGGCTTCTTCTTTTTTTTTTTTTTTTAGACAGAGTCTTGCTCTATTGCCTGGGCTACAGTGCTGTGGCATCAGCCTAGCTCACAGAAACCTCAAACTCCTGGGGTCAAGCAATCCTCCTGCCTCAGCCTCCCAAGTAGCTGGGACTACAGGCATGCGCCACCATGCCCGGCTAATTTTTTCTATTTTCTGTAGAAACAGGGTCTCGTTCTTGCTCAGGCTGGTCTCAAACTCCTGACCTCAAGCGATCCTCCCACCTTGGCCTCTCAGAGTGCTAGGATTACAGGTGTGAACCACCCTGCCTGGCCAGGTTTCTGAGGCTTCTATTCTCCCAACACACCACCTTGTCAGATAAGCTGATACACACACACACACACACACATATATATATGTAAAATGAGACCAAGGTGGCAGATGGTTAATTATGGCCTTTCTTTAGGTGTTTGGAGGCAAATAGGTTTTGCTTTCTTTTTTTCCCGCTCATTCTCTTTTCGAATTGGGTTGAAATGGTTGGTTGCTGTGTCATCTGGGCCTTGCATATATGGGATTTCAGTTCTGGGACAGTGGTTCAGTCTGCCTTGACTATCTCTAGTGCCTGCCCTAAGGATAGGAAGGGGAGGGAGAGGATATGTCAGTGTTGTGGAGAAAGACGCTCCTTTCTCCTCTCACCAGGCCTAAAATGAAGCTTTTGTAAGAAGGTGCCAAACTCTGTCACTTCATTCGGATTCCAGGCTGTTTCTCAGAGAGACTGTCACTGCTAGACAGCCACAATTTAGCATATTTCTTAAAGATCCTAGAAAGGTAGTTGATATTTTTTAAAAATGTATTAAGGTCGAATTTACATACCTTTTTTTGATTACTCGAAAATATATGTCATGTGAGAGGTTGTTTGACTTTAATACTCTGGCCTGTTCTCTTTTACCAGGTTAATTTCCATAGGAAAGTTTAGCCTGATAATGGGATAAAAAAAGCTGAGGCAATGAAGTTGGTCATACAAGGCCTAGTAAGCGAATGTCAAACCCCTTAGCTCAACAGTCCAGTCCTTTGCTTACACTGTTCCCTGGAGCTGGAAGGACCTCTCCCCGTCACCACCTTTTGAAATCCTAAACCTTCACTGAGCTACAATTCAAAAAGCAATACCTCCTCATAGCTTCCCCAAACTAGATGTGATCTATACTCCCTGTAAATGCTTTTAGGCCTTGGTTTGTCCTCCTTCAGGGCCTCTTGCTACAACATACTCAACATACTCTGTCAGATAGCAAGCTTCACAGGGCCAGGAACTTTGCTTTTTCATCTAACACAGTGCCCCACATAAAGAAGACTCAGTAAGTATTTAAACAGTGGAAGAATAGTATTTTCTAGATGTAGACAAATGAAAAATTACCTTTTTAATTTTTTTGTAATATATACATGACTGTGACTTTGACCTCGTGAAATTTTCTGAGATTTAAGAGTCCTGATCTGAGAGTTACCCACCACCGGCTCCCCCCACCTGTGCAACCCTAGATAAGGCCCTGTGCATATCTGGGTCTTGCTATCATCATCTGTGAGGAAGTTTTCTAGCTCTTAGTCAAACAAAATTTCAGCAGGAAAAAGAGACAAAGTGGATTTAGAGAAAATCCACATCATGGGTTTGGAAAACAAATCAAAATCATGACAAAGGAAAGGATTGTTGAAGGAATTGGGAATGTGTAGCCTGGTAGAAAAGACTTAGGAAAGACCCAGACTTATTAAATGCTAGAGCTGGAAAGAAACTTAGAGAATATCTAAGGAATTTCCTTCATTAGATAGGAAGTTGGACAAAATTAACTCTAAGGCTCCAATGTTTTGCAAAGTTCTTTTCCTATTTGCAGTTCTGATTGACAGAAAAGGAAATTCTTGTTAATTCATCTTTTACATTTCCAACTGAGAATAATATTCTAGTTCAGAATTTCAAATTCAGATACTATGTTTCTATGTCTTTAATAAAATCATAGCTTAAAAAGGCACTGTCCACCCTCTTGTTCAATATTCCTCATTCATTCATCATTCATAAAGTCATCAACAAAATCCAGATAGACTTGGGTACTGCTTTTTGTTGGGAAATTGGGGTTAAGACAACTTCCTTTTTTTGCCTTACTTGCCAGGAAACTTAGAGCCAAACGTGTTCCTCATCTGAAGTAAATGATTCAAGCCAGTGCTTGGTATATTTGTTCCCCCACTTTCATTTTTAATTGACTTACATTTTTTGAAAATTGTAAAAGGAACACATGCTGTAGTTAAAAAAACAAACCAGACAGACAATTCTCAATGTGAAGAGGTGACTACTGGCAAAGTCTTGTTAACTTTGATTTGTGTTTATTTTGCTTTTACTTCGCTTGTGCTGTATGGGTTTTAATAATGTAAGGTACCTAAAATTCATCTTGGAAATAAACTATTATATTAATTTTATTTGAACCTCAGATGTTTAAAAAATTACAAATAATTGGATTCCTGGCATCCGGAAAACATGTTTACATCAACTTTACCATACCTATTCCAGCTTGTTACTGCTGTTGCCAAAGGTCAAGTATGGTTCTGTGAGGTGCTAAAGTGTATATTGTGTTTTAAACTTGTAACCAGAAAACTGCCTTCTAATCTTCTACAAATTCATCCTAATCTCTCCTAATTCATTTTAACATCCCCTTCCCTTCCCCTCCCTCCCTCCCTCCCTCCCTCCCTTCCTTCCTTCCTTCCTTCCTTCCTTCCTTCCTTCCTTCCACTAATTTGTGTTTAATCCAAGTTCTGTTCTTTTCCTTGCTCTATTTGTTCTAATCTTTGAGGCCCGTACTGACAGTTAGTGTTTCTCATTGTTGCTGAGAATAAGGTCGCTTCATGATGCTTGTCTAAGTAAGTAGGAGTGGCTGACAGAATGCCTTCCTTGCTTTAGGAAACATGGGACTCAGGCAGTGTGAATGCATTCAGATTTGATTCTGTCACATGGAGCCGGGAAAGCACCTCACGAACATCACCTCCTTATCTGCGGGACTCTGTTGCTCTCCTTACTGCCTTGAATGTGTAAATTGAGAGAAAAAAAAGGGCTTTTTGTTAGAGTTGGGTATTTTCATTTTCAAATCCTCTGACATTGATTTTTAAGGAGTCTGTTTCAAGAACTTTAAACAGTAGATGAGTATTTTTTTGTCTCCATGGTTTTACTACATTCTGTCTTTCATTTGGGCTCACACGTGGGGAAATAGTGTGTTTTACTTGCAGCTTCCAGCTGAGCTACAGGCCACCATGTTGCAGGTAGAAGCTGAAGTCTTGGAACTGGGTTCTGAGCCATCCACAGGGCTGTATGTGCAAAGACCTCTGTTAACTGAAAATACAAAGAAGACAGAGCCTAGATTGCAGGTAGAAAAATACAAACTTCTCACTGAAATCACCCATTTGTGGTGACTTGATATGAGGAGAGGATCCACTGGATGAGAAAAGTAGAAACTTTTATCCAGGTGAGTTCGTTCTCTGAGCAGGAAGTTCTAGTGTGTAATATTCCAGCCTCACCAGAGCTAGAGTCAGCAGCAGGCCCAGAAGGATTGAGCTTTGGTTTAAATTTGCCACACACACCCCCCCCACACCCTGCCACTTACCCCATCATATATGAGGTTGGGTTAATGTTTCTAAGACACTTTTGATGTGTCACTCTCAAATTTTCAGGGGCCACTGGATCAGGTTTATTCAAGGCTTCCTAAAATTTGCCCTAGAGCTTTATTTCCAGCAACATTTCCTAGGACTTTCAGCTACAGCCAAGCTGGTCACCTTTTCCACAAGCCTGGGTGGTATAGCTCTCCCGCCACCTTCTCCCACCTTCACCTTTATCTCTTTCTGTTAGGGTGGAAGTTAGTGCACACAGGTTTTGAGAAAGATTTCTCCAGGCAAAGTTTAGGATAGAGAGAAGTTTATTTTACTTTTACAGATGGAAAAGGGCCAACATGAGGGGAAGAGGAAGAATGTGTTGGCAGAGAGAACCAGGTATTCAGGGCTTTCTTTTATTTAGGAATTGTAAAGGGGTTGAAGATGATTTATGGCTGTAGCCGAATTAACTGGGCACTAGTGAATTGTATCCACTCCTTTCTTTCCTTTCATTTACTCTGCTTCGTTTATATTGTGTCATGAGAGCATGTTGTCTTGTCACAGGACATGGGTTCTGTCCCAGGTTAGTTAGGTGTGTGACCTAGGTCAAACTAGTCTTCCTCCCTAAGCTTCTGTTTCCTCATATATAAGAGAAAGAGACTGAACTGGGAGACTTCTAGGGTCCCTTTCAACCTTATCATGTGTGGATCAGTGGCAGCCTTAGCTTTTTCCTTGGCTGCCTCAGGACACAGGGCCCTTTCTTTCTTTTGTGTTTCTGCAACATTTAACATTCATTGTTAGGCCTGGAATGGTGGCTCATGCCTGTAATCCTAACACTCTGGGAGGCTGAGGTGGGAGGATCACTTAAGGTCAGGAGTTCGAAACCAGCATGCGTCTCTACTATAAATATAAATAAATTAATTGCCCAACTAAAAATATATAGAAAACATTATCCGGGCATAGTGGCACATGCCTGTAGTCCCAGCTACTCGGGAGGCTGAGGCAGGAGGATTGCTTGAGCCCAGGAGTCTGAGGTTGCTGTGAACTAGGCTGACACCATGGCACTCTAGCCCGGGCAACAGAGTGAGACTCTGACTCAAAAAAAAAAAAAATTCATTGTTTGGGATTGTAGTTAACATTTTTTTGTTGTTGTTGTCTCTTCAACGACTATTGCTTTTGAGACAGAGTCTCACTCTGACACCCAGACTGGAGGGCAGTAGTGTCTTCATAGCTCACTGTAACCTCGAGCTCCTGGGCTCAAGTGATCCTCCTGCCTCAACCTCCCCAGTAGTTGAGACTATAGGCATGTGCCACCATGCCTAGCTAATTTTTCTTACTTTTTGTCTCAATATGTTACCCAGGCTGGTCTCAAATGCCTGGGCTCAAATGATCCACCCGCCTTGGCCTCCCAAAGTCCTGGGATTACAGGCGTGAGACACTGAGCCCAGCTTCTTCAACTACTTATTGAGGATATGTTTGTAAACTGAGAAAGCCCCTTGGTAGAGCTAGTTTCCTAGAATGTGGGTGAGGGAGAGAGCTATTGAGTGAGTTCTACTTTGGACTTCACCTCGAGTCCAGAAGCCAGGAGGAGATGGGATTTGTAGAAGATTTTCCCTTATGCCCCTTGTTGGGAGAATGGGATATTCTTTTGAAAAGGGGATGCATGTTTGCCATTTGGGGACTGAAAGAAGGAAGCAGTTTCCTGGAGAATTCCTTCTGCTCCGCTGTGAAGCTGCTGTATCTGTGCTGTTTAGGTTGGCCTTCCTCTGCCATCCTTTCAGGGCGCCAGTCCTGGCATTTAGGGTTGGATCATCACTTTATCTTTCACTGTGCCTTTTAGGGCCCTGTTTGATTATGATCGGACTCGGGACAGCTGCCTGCCAAGCCAGGGGCTCAGCTTTTCTTATGGTGATATTCTGCATGTCATTAATGCCTCCGATGATGAGTGGTGGCAGGCGAGGCTGGTGACCCCACATGGAGAAAGTGAGCAGATCGGTGTGATCCCCAGTAAGAAGAGGTGAGTTGTCATGATCACAAGCAAGGCCTTTCCTACCCTCTTGCTGGTATTTCTTTTTTGTTTTCCTATTATGCTACAAGTTGCTTGAGAGCAACATGTGTGTTGGTAGAGAAGTGGTACTTGACATGGTTTTCACTCAGTGAGCCAAAAAGTGGCTGCTGTTCCTGTTGCAACCCACTCCTGAGACCATATTCTGGCAGTAACAGAGCTTCTTTCTGACTCCAAAACAGGGTGGAAAAGAAAGAAAGAGCTCGATTGAAAACTGTGAAGTTCCATGCCAGGACGGGGATGATTGAGTCTAACAGGGTAAGTGGGAACCCCCAAGGAAGTCAGCCTATATGTGCAGAGAGGCGAGAGGCTTGGAGTTTGGTCTGATGTGTAGGAGAAGTGGGGAGCACAAAAGAAAATCTCTTTTTCAGGAGTCTGGCTCTTCCCTATCAGAACATTGACTGCTTTTCAGAAAGCAGTGAGGGAGCACTTAGAAAGTCTATGGCTAGTCTGTGCTCCTTCCCCCTGAGTACTGGCTCTTGAAGATGTGTTGGAGTTGGACTGTCTGGAAGGATGACTTGCTCGGGGAATATCAAACCACTTATGGGTGTCTCCCTGACTACAGACCCTGTCGGAGTTGTGGGGACCCTGAACAGAATCTGTCCCCATCATCCAGCCAAGAAGGCCAGCCCCAGAGCTCCCACCTCCCTTCAGACAACCTGAGGCAGGAGGGCTATCCATTCATCCCTTTTCTTCTATGAGCTTCACAGGCCAAAGAACTTCCGGAGCAGTAGAGGGAAGAGAGACATGGAGTAGATGACTCTGTATGTCAATGGCACCTTAGGGCATGAGTCCACGAGGCTACAGTGACCTTTGTTCTTTAGGAAGTGCCAGTGAGTGTTATGATTCTGGATTAGGTAGAAACCTCTAACATCCCTACAACATTTTCCTGTAAACATAATTTTCCTCTTACATCAACTTTCATTTAATCTCTTAGACTCCATTTGTGAGAGATGGTCTTTTATTTAGCTCACCATTGTCTCCATTTTAGTTTTCTTGCATGCTTTAAAATCCATTGTTCTGTTTTTTTTTTTCTTCTGTCCTTCCCCTCCATCTTCATGTTCTTTCACAGTCGATCAAAACGAAACGTAAAAAGAGTTTCCGCCTCTCTCGAAAGTTTCCATTTTACAAGAGCAAAGAAAACATGGCCCAGGAGAGCAGCATACAGGAACGTAAGTAGCAGCACAGTCCAGAGAGCAGACCGTCCACAGCCCTG
This sequence comes from Cheirogaleus medius, assembly GCA_008086735.1. Lineage (NCBI taxonomy): Eukaryota > Metazoa > Chordata > Mammalia > Primates > Cheirogaleidae > Cheirogaleus > Cheirogaleus medius. The sequence continues at coordinate 811,517 of VBSM01000937.1, read as the reverse complement.
TCTTCTCGTCCTCAGTTGCACCTTCCCTTAGGAGCAGTTTGGGCAAGGGCACATGTGGCCCTGTGCATGCCTCTGTGCACGGGCGCCTGCCTATTCACAGAGTCAGGGCAGAAACTGGTCTGCACGGGGAGATATTGGGTCTTAATTTGTCCAGCTCCTCACTTGGAACGAATGTTGGAGGTGCTGAGGTGGAACTGGTCCCAGGGCCAGCCTCCAGGAAGTGTGTGGCACTGGCATCAGAAGTGCCAAACGGAGCTCTCCTGTGGTGGTGAAAAGCAGTTTTCAGCCAGTGTCAGGGTTAGAAAAATGGTTTTTCAAGAAAACAAGGTCTAGGGACTGAGTGTTGCTCTCCTGGCTCCTCCTTCTTGTGTTTTCTTTCCCTTAACTTCACTCATCTATGTCAAAAGAAGAGCCTTTTCTTCCCAGGATCCCTAGAGTTGGGGCTACTTCCGAAATCCCACGCACGTACATAAGCACACAGGATGTCCATATGAGTCTCAGCAGATTCACTGTCATTGTAGAGTGCCTACAGAGCCAGTTCTCACAAGAAAATCTTTCCTGCTTAAATGAGTTGACATGGAAGGGGTGTTGTTCAACATTGTCCAAATAAAGATTTATTGAGAAATGCAAAGCTGGTTTGGCAGAAAAAGTTATAGTGCTGATCAATTAACTTTAAAATCTAATTTAGTTCTAATGAATCTTCTTGCTCTACCGTATGCCTCAGAAATAAACTGCTCTAACCCTAACCTTAAATACCAGGTGTGGCTTGAAAAATATTTTCCCATTTGTCTCATCATGAATTGTAAACATCTCTCATTTACCAGTGACTTCTCTGTCTTACATGGAGGGATCTTGGGGTCCCGGGCTGTTGGGACTGGCAAGAAACTGACTAGTTCCAATAGGAAATGTCCTTTTTTAAGGCCAGCCTGATTTGTGGTCATGGTATGTGTAGGTCATTGCCATCTGGGATGGAACATGGTATATAGAAGGGTGTCCTTGTCCAGATGGAGGCCATGGCTCTTCATCCTGGGGTAGCTCAAGAAGAAGCAATAGATAAAATTGGTTCTGCTTGTGAAAGTAGGAGATGGTCTGAGGTGGCATCACCGCAGTTCACCGGATGAGTCCTAGCACCTCCATGCTGAGCCCAGCCTGGGGAGGTATCCACTGCTCAGTGGCCCAGCCTGGGAGAGGAGTACCCATTGGACGAGAGAGTTGAAAGTACCCTAGGTCTTATTCTCCAGAACCTCAGCCCACCCCCCAACCCCCCGTCTGCACAATTCAGGGCTGCTTTGGAGGCTACACCCTATACTGTATAAAGCTTTTCCTGAAGCATTTGGACAGAGTGAGTCAGTATTGGGTGAAAGTTCCTTGGGGGATGGTAATTCTGTCTGCCAGTCTGGCACATATGGATATTTGCTCTTTCAGGCACCTACAGAGGGAAATGGTGATTTCAGGGGCAAAGCAGAGACCTGGGCTCTACAACTACAAATTTAGTGAAAGCAAGTGCTCTAAACCTTGGAATGTCACTGTCTTATCCTGTGGGCCTGCAGCTGTAGACTACTTCAGAAAGCTAGTTCACGCCAAGGTCCTCTGGCAACAAATTTGGGCAGCATGAAGTCCAGATATCTTATCTGACATGGGATGTTCTTTCTGTAGCAAAGTTCTTGACCTCACTGAAGTTATAGGTCTTCATAGTATTTCACACTTCTGTCACTAGTGCTCACCTGCCTCTGTATTCTTCCTTCCCCTGTCTTTTTTCTGTATTTTTTCTCTTCTCCCCAATTCTCTCCCTCCCTCCCCTCCCCTCCTCCCTCCTCTCCCCTTCCCTCCCTCCCTCCCCTTCCCTTCTTCCCCTTCCCTTCCTCCCCTTCTCTCTGTCCTTGCTGTCTGTGAAATCAGGACTTCCCGGGGTTAAGTGACGATTATTATGGAGCAAAGAACCTGAGTAAGTCAAACTTACACACCATTAACTGTATTTGTGGCATGAGTGGAGGTAGTGGGGGTGGGGGTTTAGGGGACATGGGTGAGGGTGAAGGGGGAGGGGAGGGCAGTGTTTGTGAGAACTCTTGATACCACAGCAGGAGGAAGTGCATGTGGTTCTAAATGTCACACATTTACTCTGGATCCCTGGTACCCTAATAAATCCCTATCATTCATGTCTGTGTTTTCCTTTTGCCCCTTGAAGTAGGAGGGCATGAGCTTGGTATCCCACCTAAGAAGTGAGGCGGGCCTGAAACGCTTCTCCAGGGTAACCACTCAGCTAATCTCTAGCCTATTGTCAAGGGGAGGGGGTGCCTGCTAGTTGGATTCTTCTCCCAGTGACACATTAAAGACTTGGGTATAGGGATTACAGCTCTTGTAGTTCCTCTAACTAGGGGCAAGTGTATTGCGAACCCTTTTACCCACCCTGCATCTAAGTGTCCCAGCAGATCCAGGACCTAAGCAAATAAGTTTCCACAGAGTGTCTCTAACGGGCTGAGCTGGTCTGGTGGGGGTGTCAGCACCATTTATGGGCCATATATAGCTAGTGCTTTATCTTAGGAAACCTCTGACTGACCTCATTTTCCATTCTGGAAAATAATCCTAGAGTGGAAAATGATAAGGGCCTAGATGATGGGGCCTTAGCGGCCTCCCTGCTGTGTGCAAAGGTGCATGGACACGTGCCATGCCTGGTGGGTTCTGTCAGCATATACTCTCCTTCAATAAATCATAAAGACTGAAGGCAAAGGAGCTGCCATCAGGGATTGTTCAGGAACTAGTCACCCATGGCAATTCAGCCAGTCCTTCCTGAGGGGGCCACAGCATATCATGGTCTGGAACAGTGTGGTCTTGGCTGAAACAAGCAGTGTCTCTCTCCATGGTTTGGTGTGTCCATGTCTCATCTTCATACGCCTGTCGTGCTGGGAGGGGTAGACTTTGTGCCTCCTGTGAATGCTGCTCCTCTGTTTGAGCTTTCTCCACCCACGCTCAGAGATGGGCAGGTCCCAACTGTCTGAGACAGGAGGGCTGTCTTGTCCTCAAGGTGTTCTTGTTGATTTTGTTGTCTCTGTGTTTTGACATACATGTCTGTCTTGTGGATGGAGGCACGACCCGCCTCACTGCTGAAGCCAAGCCCTCCTTCTCTGGAGTGGTGGCAAGGGCCGGGGGCCCCACCGAATGGTCAGAGCAGCGCTCCCTGGAGCCTGCTTAACCCATCCAGTGCTTAGCTTCTTACTTCTGCAGCACCACATGATTCTGTACTTTGGGGGCTCTGTCTGGGAAGGAAATTCATGAGCAGCCTGCTCTGTGGACTTCTTTTTGCTCCTGTCACTGCCTTTTCTTTCCTGTCATTAGCCTTGGGAGATGCATTTTGAGATAGGATTGGGAAACCATCCAAGTCAATTCATTTGATTCAGATGAAGAAGATGCTGCTGAAGGAAGCAAGGCTTATAGTATGTAGGGAGGAACTTGGCAGACCAAGAGGGCTCTGGGGACAAGTATGAGATGGCCAGGGGCTCAGAATTGGAGCTGTGCCTCCCAGTTGGTAGCCTGGATGTGGCAGGCCTCATGTGGCCTGACTTGGTTGGCAGCTCAGTGTCTCGCTCCTGGAGCATTTGAGTTTTGTGCTTTTCGTCGTGACCTCTCAGTGGTGTGTTCTGAATTGGAGTCTCTTTCTTGTTGGCTTGCAGAGGGAGTGACATCCAACACCAGTGACAGCGAAAGCAGTTCCAGTAAGTGTGTGTCATTCCCTCCCTGTTGTGCAGCTCTACCGTGTGTCCCAGTCATCCTCATTCCAGTGTCGCACGGCTGCCATTTCTGCTCAGAGGCTGGTGCTTCTTTTAGCCATGTACACTTTGAGATCTGGAAATGCTGTGGCCAGTTCATTCTCCTTATGGGATGGGGTTTGCCCCATGGATTAAAGGAGAGTATAAGCCCTGTAGCTCTGGCCAGGGCCTGACTTAAAAGCATCCCTGGGACCTGGGAAGGGTGAACTAACCAGAAAGTAAATCCCTGCCATGGGCACTGGGCTGTAGGTGCTTCCAGGTTTACAGATTTGCTCAGAGACCAAAAGAAAAATGTCTCCTATGGGATATTATTCTGAATCTGTCTTTCCAGGTCACTAGGACCTCCATACCTTTTGGGCTGGTTAAATGATCAGGTAATTGCCCAGTTTTTCTTGGGAGATCCTGTGACCAGACCAGAGGAACCACAGTTCAAACCTCATGAGCTGTGGTGGCTAGAGGCCTTGTAAATCTGCCCAGAAGTCATAGGCTCAGAGGAAGCCTTTTAGCAAGCATCCTGTGGCTTGATGCAAATATCACTGCCTTCCCCAGGGCTGTCCTCAGCCACTTTTGGGCCTCCAGGCATCCAGCACCAAGTGGCTTGGTGACTGTTTTAGGAAAACCTCATCATTACTAGGCTATGTGGAGCTCCACCATGAGGAGAGAGCAGGCTCAGAATTGCTCTTAAAGGGCACTGGGGCCCTTAGCCCAGCCACGCACTGCCTTTTTGGATACTTCTTCCAATGGAGGTGGGGATAAGTAGACCCTTAAAACAGCAAAGGTAGGCCACAGCTTTGGAGACCTGCATGAGTGCCCTGACTCCTCAGCCTGCAGGTGAGAGGACTCTGGCAAGTGTGTCTCAACCAACTGAAGCATCCCTGTCATTTTACCAGAGCAAGGGGGCTGCTGAACATAGCCGACTGTTACCTACAAGAACAGTTCCTCAGAAATTGGGGTGGTTTTTGGTGGAGGCTTCATGGCTTATGGGACTTGGCCCTTTGCTCACTGATAGAAATTTCACTGAACAAGAGAACTGCTGACTCCTGCCCCAGGGCCAGCGAAGGGCTTCCTGTGCTTTCTTGCCAACAGAAAGCAAAACAGATGATAGCGCAGGTGGTAGCAAGTGCCACTTGATAAGGCTGCTTTCCATCAGGGGTGGGAGTGTGGTGAATGTTGTACATAGGGAAGCAGATCATACAGTGCTAACCTATCCCTTTTTGTTGCAGAAGGACAAGAGGATGCTATCTTGTCATATGAGCCAGTGACACGACAAGAAAGTAAGCCCCCTTCTGAGAGTCTTGCCTTCGTGCTAGCCTCCCGGTCATGGGGCTCAATGCAGCGGGCAGCTATGGCAACAGAGGAAGGGACCTGGGGGAGGAGGAAGGCCCAACTCATGGTATATCCAGCCCCTGGGTTCTTCCTCCTCCCCCTCTTTACTCCTTCCTAGTGTCATAGGGAAGGGGGAGGCCATCCTGTGTGTACCTCTCTCAGTGCCTGTGCCTGCTACCAGGATGTCTTCCAAAGGAGAGGTATAGCCACTGCTGAAAGAGAGGTCCTAGTCCCTCCCTTCAGTGGCTGCTTTGCAGAAACCTTTCTCAGCTACTGGTGTCAGTGCAGAGATTTCTCCCGAATCTGTTGGGAGATGCTTCTGGTTTCAGACTTGCCTTGGACTTAGGTATTCTCAAATTAAAGGCTCTCTGATGTCTTTGTAGTTAAAAGCCAGACAATGGCCTCGGATGCTTCACCCCGTCTGAGTCTCGGCTCCAGAGCCTGTGTGTTCTAGCCAGACTCACAGATAGGGGCCTCTGTTCACTGTCTTGATGCTCTCCCTCTCTAGTTCACTATGCAAGGCCTGTGATCATCCTGGGCCCAATGAAGGACCGAGTCAACGATGACCTGATCTCTGAGTTTCCGCATAAATTTGGATCCTGTGTGCCACGTAAGAGCCTAGGAAGACCCAAGAGAGTAAAGCTTGGTTCCCTGGGAATTGTTGCTCTGATGTTTTATGGAAAAGGCCTGGGATCACATGGCAGGGCTGTTTGGGAACAGGGTATTTCTGACACCCTGGAAGAGAGTAGGTGGCAGTAAATTCCCCAAAAGCCGATGGGGTTGAGAGGACTAAGATGTCAGGCTTGGCTGCTTACTCTCTTGGGGGGAAGTTTGGCAGCTATCAGGAATGATTGGACAAACGGAGAGGCACACAGCCAAAGTGGTGTCAATATGACTCGATGAACAGTTTCTTAGGTTTGCTGACTCCTGTACCAAGTTTGGCACCCTCTGCCAGGCCTTGGCTCGGGAAACCCCACCTTTCTGGTCCAGTTTAAGCTAAAGCAATATAGCCTCCTGTGTGTCCTGTGTGTGAGACCTGGAGATTGGAAGAAAAGTAGGGAAGACAAACTCCTTCCCAACTGCTTTTTTCCCCCACTCATCTGAAAAAAATTAGAGTAGCCCTGTGACCCACCCAGGTGAGACAGGACCAAGTCATCTTTTTTTTGGCTCAGGGCAGGTCATTGCCCTTTGGCCACAAAGTGTTTCCTTTCTTCTTTCAGATACTACCCGGCCTCGGCGTGATAATGAGGTGGATGGACAAGACTACCACTTTGTGGTGTCCCGAGAACAAATGGAGAAGGATATTCAGGACAACAAGTTCATTGAGGCGGGCCAATTCAATGATAATCTCTATGGGACCAGCATCCAGTCAGTGCGGGCAGTTGCAGAGAGGGTAAGCATAGAGGAGAGGACCTTAGAGGGAAGACAAATGTTCCACTTGGATCCTCATCCTTCCAACACAGGGGCTACCAAGTGGTACTGCTGACCAAAGCCATGGCAGCTCTGCATATTCTTAGCCCCTTGATGAAGCTGCGTATCTCTGTGCAACTTACCCCTGAGCTTTACCCACCAGGGAATGGGGACCCTTGGGCAGATGCAGCCTTTTCTGGGTAGTAGGAGCAAAAAGTGGGGCCTGGCTCTAGGCCATTCTGGGTGGCCCTGGATTTCCCCCAGGTGGATGTTTGAAATGCCACTGAATTTCTGCTTGGGGTTAGGTGGACAGGAAGTGGCTGGACTGATACAATTCTGCTTTTTCAGGGCAAGCACTGTATCTTAGATGTTTCCGGCAATGCTATCAAGAGACTGCAGCAAGCACAACTTTACCCTATTGCCATTTTCATCAAGCCCAAGTCCATTGAAGCCCTTATGTAAGTGTTTTCTGAGGCTCAGACACACCTAGCCAGGATGGGGCCCTAGAAAGGAAATGGAGAATAAAGTGATTTGTTGGGCAGGGGTAGAACCCAATGGAAGCTCAAAGGAAATTGTGCCCCAGCTCTGGTCACTGGGTACTTTTTTTTTTTTTTTTTTTTTTTTTTGAGACAGAGTCTCACTGTGTTGCCCGGGCTAGAGTGCAGTGACATCATCGTAGCTCACTGCAACCTCAAACTCCTGGGCTCAAGCGATCCTCCTGCCTCAGCCTCCCGAGTAGCTGGGACTACAGGCGCGCACCACCATGCCCGGCTAATTTTCCTATTTTTAGTAGAGACAGGGTCTCATTCTTGCTCAGGCTGCTCTCGAACTCCTGACCTCAAGTGATCCTGCCACCTTGCTGGCTGCTCCTTCTGTTTTGAGTGCCCACACATGTATCACATGTATTCCCGGTTGGACTTTTGAACCTGGAAGATTTGAGGAAAGAGTTAGCCATGGGCTAACTCTGAGAGGGCAGCTTAGCACATTTTTAGGGATACTGGAATAATCCTTTATGTTAATCAAAACATAGGATCTAGTTTGGAACTATTTTTCTTCCGTGTTTTTGGCAGGGAAATGAACCGACGACAGACATATGAACAAGCGAATAAGCTCTATGACAAAGCCATGAAACTGGAGCAGGAGTTTGGAGAATACTTTACAGGTAAGAATCTCCGCTGCCTAGCTGAGGGTGCTGTGGGACCAGCCAGATACCTGTTTCGATAAGTGTCTCAAAGAGGTTTAGACAGGATTTAGAAACCTTGCACAGAGTTTCTGGTTGCACAAACTTTTCCAAAGCACTCAAGTTCCCTCTGTCTAGTCATAGCAGTTTAGCCAGTTTATAGTATAAACTACTCACCAAAGGCTGCATTGGGTTGCTGGTTCGATCATTTTGTCTTCTTGTCCCTACTAGTTTGTAGGCTCCCTTTGTTTCCCTCCCTCCTAGATCCACCCCCCGTACTTTGCTTTGCATGTTTTAGGTACTGAATAAACGTTTGTTGTTGATGATGATTCCTTGGTGTGGTGTTCAAGTTGTCTGCCGGTGTGTGTGTGTGTGTGTGTGTTTATATGGTCACCTACTTTAGAAGGTCCATTCCTAAAAGGTTGGGAAGGTTTATATGTAATAAGTTCCTCACCTTTTAAAGCACAGTGACATATATGTATGTGCAGGGCAGTGCTGAGTTGGTTCTAGCTGGTGGTGCTACTAGGTTAACTGGGTAAAGAATTCATAAATGTATTTGCACACCTTGGGTATTTGGAGTTCCCTTTACTGTCAGCATCCATGTCCTTGTTTGCTGGACTGACCTCTGACATACAGCAGATGTGATGGCCCCAGGAGCACTGCCTCTAGCCAGAAATTGTGGCTTTCAGTTCTTTCTGTGGATAACCAGGATTTTCCAAATCTTTTAGTAAGTCTGCTTTAGCATTACAAGCTGCCAGCCTTATGGCGCCCAAGAGTAACATGAGCTGCAAGGTCTGGCATATAATGGGTGCTGAATAAACATCTTTTGAATAAACACATTTTTCCGGTCATTGCTACTTAGTCTCACTGTCTCAGTGAGTTGACTTCAAGCCCTGGGCTTGGGGCACCTAGCCAGTTCTCCTCACTGCCCTGACGACACAGACAGCCGGCTAGCGAAGCCAAGCCTAAAGCTGCACCCCCGTGAGCGTGTCCTTCGTGTTGGCG